>QUSF01000001.1:1913335-1977291 GCA_003676055.1 Chloebia gouldiae
CCTGTTCTCACATTTTTCCCCGCAAAACTGCGCAGGGCAAGTGCCCCAGCTCCCCTTCCTTCGCTCCAGACAGCACGGAGCAGGCTCCCGGAGTGTGCCGACAGTACGGTGGGCTCTTCAGAGCTCTCCGTACTGCAAAGCACCCTGCCCTCCCGGGATCCTCAGGCTGCCGCTAGCACTCCTACAGACCGCTGCTGGGAACTTCTGTGCGCTGGGACCTTCGCTACTTCACCACGGTAGCTCCGAGCCATCCCATTTGCAAGTAGCTTGCAAATAACTCGGACTGTGGAAAAGCTCTTTTAAGGGAAGCAAATCTGCACGCTTCCCTAAGAGCTACTGTTTTAAAACGTATTGACTTCCAACCAGAGCCGGCACACTCTGTGAGGAGAGGAATATTTACTTCACTAGACGCAAAAACACCTCTCATAAGAAAGTGGTCAGCTCTATAAAAGGCAATTGAGTCCAAGGAGAAGAGGGAGAAATCGCTGGGCTTTTCTTCCTAGACAGATGCATGTACACTAATGGGAGTATTGTGGCTGAGCGCCCGAGCTGAATATATTTTGAAATGTAATATGATACCTTCTTTGCTCTTGCTTTCTCTTCCTCCGTGGCTCTTCTTTACTGTATATAAAGGAATGCTTTTCTTATCAGCCCACCCTCCAGTCCCCGTGTTTCCAGCCATGCTCTGCTCTTGCTCTGTTCTCACCACTCGCTCTCCCTGTTCAGGTCCTCAAATAATCTCTCCAGTCTCCTTCAGTGTGTCACCTCAGCCTCTTGGACACATGTGCCACTGCTGCCTGCTCGCTGCTCACCCTGCTCACCAGCCGCCTAGCCTCTCCTCAGCACGGCGCTCCCTTCGGCCATCTCCACTTGATGCAGCGCTGAGAGCTGCTCTTCAGTCTGTCAGCATCACTGCTGCCCGTCCTGTCCTGTCCTGTCCTGTCCTGACCCAGTCCATCGGGCCGTCACTTCCCAGCCCCGTTCAGCCCTCTCTTCCCGCCGCCAAGCTGCTTTGTCCCGCCTTCCTGTGAGCCAGCGTTCACCCTGATCTTGCGTTTTGTGGGTCCAGCCTCAGAGTGCTGGTGCCTCACCAAAGCAGAAGCTGTGTCCTGTCCAGGTTACTATTTAGTGAAAAGGTGAATGCAGGTAGGATCAGATTCTGCCTGAGATTGCTCCAGAGGCAAGAAGGCACAGTAGGCTGGCATCGCAGTCCCACATGCTTACATAAGAAACTTTCTGTAGAGATAGATCCAGCCCAAATTGGAAGGGAACTCCAAAGATCAACTGGCACAGCTTTTTATGGAAAAGGGATGAGATTATCACCCTGTCCAATTGCATCTTGAAAGCCTCAAGTTGTGGGGACTCCACCCCAGCCCTGGAGATGATTTTCCTGTGGGTGATTGTTCTAACTCTAAAATTTTTTTTTCAGTGAATCAAAATCAATGTGAAACCTCTCCTCGTGCAACTTGTACTGTTGCCGCTTATGTGCTTCCTGTGCCTCCTTGTGAAGAGAAAATCTCCATCTTTTTTGCAGCCTTGCATGTACCTGTATGATTTGACCAGGTTTTGTGCAATAGGTGTCCAATTCTTGCTGCTTTCGCAGAACCCGCTGCTGTGGGCATGGTCAAGGACCTTCAACACATGCCTCTTCCACACGCTGTTTAATGCTATTTGCCCCCGGCACATTCCTTAGCTGCGCAATGCAACAGTTATACTTTGTCATCTGTAGTATTTCCACCCTAGAATATCAATTTACAGCCCTGCGTTACAGCGTGTCCTCAAAAAGTGAGAAGTGAAGGGAGAGAAATTATATAACTGGTCTGGTGCTGCAGAGCCAGCCAGCCACCAGCAGGATTGCACTGCAGGGATTCCCACCTTCTAAAACATCCTCCTCTTCCCCAAAAGTCCTGCTACCTCAACCACGAAGGCAGTTTGCATTCTCCATCTTGAAACCAGACCTCCTTTATTACCGTGATGCTCTGCATCTGACACTGAAGGGAAAGTGGAGGGATAAAGCTCAGGTATTTTTGAAGCATCACGCAGGCAGCCACCTGGCTGCCTTCCAGTATGCTTTTCCTTTGAGTGTGCTCACTGTTTCTCATATATAAGGCTGCTGATCCATCAGTTAATCATATTAAGTACCTAAAATTAACTTTTAAATTATTAATGCATGAGAACATATCCGTTTGCCATGTACATTATTTTAAAGGATTACAGTGTGTACACTGAGTGTCATTAACATTATATTTTGAAGACAGTAAATTGACTTGTATAGAAATCAGAAGAGTTGATGGATTCCTCTAAAGATGCCTTTGACAATGATAAAATGTTCAATTGAGTTATTATTAAGCATGTGTCTGTACTTAAATTTCTTTCTAATACATACAGAAATAAGTGACTGCTCAAGTCTTATTAGTATAATATTTTTCATTTTGTGGTGGGTTAAAAACATAGATATGCATGAATATTGGAAATACTCATCTGACAAATAAAAACACTAGGAAAGATATGTTTAGTTTCCTAGACTACAGCTGTGTCATTCAAGACAAAACTGTACTGTCATAAAATTGTTTATCCAAAATAGCACCGCTAAAATGGTTAAGTGGAGAAATAGCAATGCATCTTTTCAGCAGCAGTGAAGGACATGCTTATCTTTTCTCTTAAATAGTGAATCTCTGGCAACACCCTACACAATGCTGTGTCATGAAAATAACAGCCTAAAATGCTGATATTTTCTCTAGGAAGAAAAGATGATCATTTTCTGAAAGAAAAAGCCCACAAGAAATAGTGTTTGCAGTAATGTACTCTGACTATGTAAACATTATTCCTGCTCAAGGACAGTCTAAAAAGTAAAGGCAAACAGCCTTGGCAAAAGCCTTGATGCCTTCAGGACTTTGTACCCAGGAGAAGTCTGTCCCAGCTCCCTGTTTTCTTTTTCTTTCCACAGTGGTTAAGGTTTGGGTTAGAGAAGACAGATTCCTCTGACCCATGATAGAAGAAGAAGATGGAAAACTAATGAGACTCTCTGGCTGTGCTCAAGGGAATCCAGGCCACTGGAGGAGAAGAGGACAGGGCGTGCAGTCCCCTCCTAGCTGGAGAGGGTCTTGCTGCCCTGTAGCTTCCAAGCTCAGAGCCTGTGGTGCAACTGGGCTGAGGATATCACTATATTCTCTTTTTTTTCTCTACCTCAAGATATCCAGAAAGCCCAAAAAAAGCTCTTTTTACCATTTATGTGCCTCAGGAGACTTGCATTAATGCAAGTTTCCCATGTGTTAAGTGTTCAAAACCAGATCCAAAATATAAGCAGAATATAGGAATTCTCTCTGTATTTAGCACTAAATTTAAGACTCAATACCTCATAATAAATGGCTGCTGGAGTTCAAGTACTGTGGACCTGGTTTGCTTTCTGCAGAGACTTGAATTCTGTAGGGTGACTTCTCATTTTGGAACCTAGGCAAAGGACACTAAGCTCACAATTCAGTTAGTTCCAAGAGAGAAAAAGGTCATTTTCATGTTTTATTAAATAGACTAATGAAAAACTGTCTAGTAGATATGAAGTTTTCTTTAGAAATATTATATTTCACATATATACTGAGAACAGGCATAATTTTCTTTTCTATTATGTTGATTTAGGAAATGAAAATCCAATAACAGAAGATCTGAAGGGGAGAGATCAGAATCTGACCACTTCTTTCCCTCTCAAAGGAACTTTCATGAAAGCATTATATGAAAGTCAGCATTAAGCATGATCTTGAACTAGTAGAATGCACTGATAAAAGAATCCAGCTATCTAAAAAGGGTCAACTTGGTCATTATTGCCTGGTAGGTATATAGGCAAAAGTGCTGACCAACCTTTGAAATAATAATAAGTTTCTTTTGTCATGGACAAAGCTTTTCACCTTAAATAGATAGGAAGTCTTCTAACAGAGTAGAATTTTAATAAAGCTTAATCTGGAACAAAAACAACTCAAAATTGTTTCTGTTGCTTTTACTATAAATTAAACAAATGCTTAAAATATTTTTAAAAGCTGCCCAGAAAAAAATAAGCCTTTTTAACATCAAGATGGAAGCAGGGGGAATACTCTCCTTCCTTTCTGTCTACAACCTTTTCCATTGTATTTATTTTATCACTCAATATATAGTGGAGATTGTAAGCTGAAAGGGGAAATGAAAGGACTAAGAAAAAAAACTAAACAAGTTGGCAAAAACACTCACTAAATATAGCTGTATGAGCTAAAGGATACAAATGGAATTTCAGTATTCACCAAGAGACTGAAAAGACTGAGATTTTCAAAACTTTACATGCTTGTCCACTAAATATTTGCTCAGTTCTGGTTTTTAACTGATTCAGCCAGAACTTCATGAAACACGTTAGTTTTAGAAATTTTGACACTTCATTTTCTGCCCAGTTGTTATCAAGAGGATTTCTTTGTATCAAATATCTATATTTCTTGATGGAAAATAGTTTTTCTGTAGTCTATATCTAAAGATTGGTGACAGGAAAAGAAAAGCTATGGCATGACCATAACTGAATAAACTCACTGTGTTCATAGACAACATTGTGGAGATCTACTCTTTGTTGCTAGGTAAGTTATATCTCTATTTACAGCTTTTTCAAAGGCTGAATAGTCAGGGACATTTTGTAATTTGAGATGGAGTCCTAAGCTCTCGTGAGAGAGATGTGCTCTTCCTGGACTGTACAAAATAGAGCAGTTACACAAGGTGGTATAGAGGAGAGGGGAATTTTAAGCAATACTGATAATTCAAACAAAAACTACATTAAAAAGACAGATACATTCAGCTCACCCTTCTACAAAAACACATCTATTCCCACCACTAGCTCCACAATTAACACATAGAGTGATTCAACACTAAGAATTATAAATTGCTGTAGTCTCTCAGTTCCAATGAAGTGATGAAGAAAATGGGCACTTTTGGACATCAAAGGTATTAAGCAAAATGACACCTTAAAAGTGTTTACTTTCCCCAAATCAAGGTCAGCTGCTTTCCTCATGTATAAGTTTTCAACAAGAATGCCAAATAACACTAGAAGAAAAATTCAAAATTATACTGCAACAGGAGGAGATTCAGTTCAAACTATACTATATATTCTCATTTATGACATGAGAAATCAGGATTTATTCAAAATGTAGTGCTCATTCACAGCTTTGCCACAGATAAGGAAAGAAAGCAACTAAAATTGTGACTCAGAATGAAATCCAGCTACACTGCAGGCAGTGGCAAAACTCTTAGAGAGCTTAGTGTGACTGTGATTTTGTCTCAAGTACTTTCTGGTTCCTGAGGGAGGGGCAATTAAAATAAGAGAAAATCTTCAATGCCATAACTTGCCTGCAAGCTGTAACTTTGAGAACATATTTTCACAACAGCTGAAGCAGGATCATCAGGCTAGTGCCATCTGAAAACCAGAAACATTTAAACAGTGTAAAAAAAAATAGATTACATAGAAGTAGGTATTACTAAGCTGAGAGAAGAGGCACAGCAATCCAGTGTATTGGACCCAAAACAGATCTTCCCTCAGTGTGCTAAGCTGTGTGCAGGCCTCAGCACCCTCTGAATTAAAATGCACCTCTGTACAACACAGCCTTGCAGGGTGCCAGTGTGCCTTTTGCTGGCTTGCAGGGTATGGATGCAGAGCTGAGATGTGTTTCAGACTGGTTTTCCCCACATGCTGTAGGCACCATCACTCTCCATAGCAGCCAATTTCTTAAGCCATTCTCCAGAGCAGGTGATGTGGAGTTTTGAGACCATTCCTATCCTGTGACTTTAAATAAACAAAATGCAGATGTCTAATAGTCAATTCAAATCTGAAACAGACTTTTTGTATTTAAACTGCCATTTGCAAAGTAAGTCATATTTTGCTTTCCTGGTGCAAGAATTACAAAAAAAAATTGCCAAACCAAAACCAATGTACACTGCATTGTCATCTAAATTAATCCATTGTCATACAGTTATAGTTTCTCACTAATTCTTCTTAGCCAATTAAGCCAAAGCTTTCTCAGAAATTGTCTGGCAGGAAAATATTCCCTTGCTCCATCCATAGCAAGCAGTGGGCTTGCTGCTTAAGCAGAGCATTGAAAACTTATGTTAAAATAGGAATTGTGTCTGCAGTGATTTAAAAGTATATTTTCTACAAGCCTTGTCTATTGATTCAACTACGCCACAGGAGTAAGAAGTCATCCTCTGGTTTAAATTATTTCCTTCTGTTTGGAAAAATAGTTATCCAAGGAGAATGATGGGACTTGAACTTTATACTGTCTGGCCAGAAGTAGGCATTTAGTGTATCTTTCTTATAGAGAAATCTAGGAGGATGAATTATATGATATACACAAGGGGTGTCCATCTTTTGATAAGAGAACAGTCTTTCAACAGAAAGGACTTCCCTGTAATTGCTATCCTGGCAAAATGAATATTGCTTGTGGGGTCATTCCAATCTTGATAATTATATGATTCCTCTCCTCTCAAAAAAGATGGCTGGTCTTTATCAAAGAACCTCTTTTCCATGGTTGTCAGGTGCATACAAATAGTCTGCATTTATTCTTAGTGCAATCTGTAACTTTCTTGAGAAGTAAATTTTTCAGGATTCTTCATTTTACTAGCAAGAAAATGTAGTTGAAGTTACCAAGGTCAAATTGCCCTTGAGTGTTTTCTTCTGATGCTTTAGCAGACATGAAATAAAAATATAAAGTTGTGTTACAACACAGTAGCTCAGACATTCATCTTCAGCAACACTCTACATCCACAGGCAGTGGGAAGTCTCAGGGAGTCTCACAGTAGCTACTACAACAGCTGAGAGGAAATCCACTGGTGCTCCTCAGGAAGGTCTCACCACCTCTAGCTGGAAGTTTGGGACAGGCAAGCTTGTCCCCTATTGCCTAAGAAGATTAAAGATGATTTGCTATGATTTATTCTGTTTTTCTAAACTTAGTCATGTAAAGGTGCACATCTGTCTAATCTCATACGCTGATTGAACCACAAAATATTTAGCGAAAGGGAACAGAGAATATCATTGCAGAAAAGACTTTCAGAACAGTTACACTCACTAGGTAAGATCAGTTCTTTCTCCTTGACCAAGAGCTTTTTTATCACACACTAACTACTCCATGAAGGTTTAGACAGGCTGCTGCCTGGCAAAAAGGCCTCAGCTGGACTGGGGCTTCAGCAATGAGGCTCCCTTGAAGCAGCAATGTGGCTCCTCTGTGATCATGTGCCCACCTCAAGGGGATGGGTTCTGTTCCAAACAGCCCTTGTTCTAAGATGACAGATGACATTTCTGGTCTTACATTGATTGCTTTGTAGGTTCTCCCTTCTGCCCCCAAAGATTTGGTGATCCTCTTATTCTAATATTGTTTGGCAAGCATTTGAATAGACCTTTATCTCAGCCATGCCTCAGGGATGAGATAATGTAGAAAATGCCATATTAAGAAACAACCAAACAAACTTCATTCTGTGAACCACAATGGACTGATGATAGAGTTAGGATATTTACAGCAAATCAATGAGTCTGCCTAATTGCTATGCTCTAATTTAGATAATTTGCTTCTACAGTGGGAGGCAGACTACTGGTGGATTGTTCCTCCCTCTTTAAGACCTAGAGTTACATATGTCATATTGTGAAAATGAAATTGCCTTCATATTACTCACTAGGAAGAAATTGGAGTCAGGCCAGGAGCAGATGGCAACTCAAAAGGCAATCCTCTTCCTCCTTGACAGGAGTACTATTACTGAAGTACTATTACTTTGTACTTCAGTAGCAGTATTGATCTAAGAAACTTGATGCCTTTTGCAAGCAATAATGAATATAATTTTATAGTGCCCTGGTAGCAGAGTTAATAGGATTTCTCTGCTTTAACACATGGGGAAAGTGATGTGTGTCAAGTTTACAGCGTTCCCATGCCCACAGTTTTCCAAGAGATTCCGTTCTCCATCTGAAGGAAAATCAGCATCTCTAAACTCCCCACATTCTGCCAAAAGAGTGGCACTCAAATATCAAGCATGTGAAATTAAGGGATTCTAGTTAGAGGCAGAGACAAAGCCATTGGCAAAAGAAGAGAATTTTCCAAGCCCCACAAGAAAGTAAGTAGCTGGACCAGGACCCAGAGCACTTCAGTCCTGGGCTGTGCTTTGTAGGCTCTCCCTGTGAGCCCATGGGGAGTATCCAGCTACTTTTGAAACAACCTGCCCACAAAAAGCACCTCTTGGACAAGTTATTCCACTTGTTTAAAGTGGAACTGAATTTCTGAACGTGAATACCTGCTAGGTGTTATACCTTGCAGCACAAGGTATATATGGATCCAGGGATCCTGCTGAGATGGTGCAACTCTCCATAAATAGCCATTAGTATGTTTCCCTAGTCAGGCCTGAGCAAACCTGAGTAATGAAAGAGGCTTTTTTAAAATGGAAGAAGCAGAAAGATTTTCCTACTTCTTACACTGATATAGTAACCAATACAGTCATGATATTGAAATGGGAAGATTTTCAGCCCAAATGTTGGAGTACAATATAAATAAGTTAATTGGAGGAGAAATACTTCTCAGACCTTATTCTAATATGCAGTGAGGTCAAAACCAAAACCCTCAAGCGTGAACAACATTGGGCACACAGCAAAAAACTTTGCTATAAATTAAAGTGCATATCCCCAAGAGCAGATCTTTACTGGGTCTAAACTCTCTATAGAAGTGAAGCTAGGAACATATGTAGGAGCCAAACATTATCTTCAGGCTTATGTGGAATACATGTCATGGTTTGCAAAGTTTGCAGTTGCACTTAGTTAGACGTGAAACTTTGGCATGATTTGAAGTGGGGTTTCTCCTCTTAAGGATTTTATTTTGTGCTTACAGAAGGGTGGTTTCTCATTGCTTTTCAAAAGTGGGCTCTTTCACAACAGCAATACTTTATAATGATCTTCAGAGTGTAAGTCAGGAAAGGAGAAAAAGAAAGGTAACCAGTGGCAAACTACATAGGAGACAAAAAATACAAGTTGCTGAAGAGTGAAAATCCATTTTTCTACTAGCAGTTCAGAAAATTAGTTTTGCAAAGAGAAAACTACTCTTACAAAAATATATTTTCTTCATAGATTTTAATAAATGTATTACTCTGTGTGTATTTCAGTGCTGAGACTCACACCCTGTGTGGCTATTTTGCAGGGAAGCAGGGTGCATTATAAGCTAGGATTCAGTTCTGGTCCCAGTGAGGTCAAGCTGGAGTCAAGCTTGATTTCTTCATTTCTAAACTCTGCAGCACATGCTGTATAGTTAGAAGTTGTGGTGTTTTTTTTTGTTTGTTTTTTTTTCTTTCTTTCTTTTGATTGTTAGCACACTAATAATTTCCAGAAAACTGAAGTATGGGGAGGTAATTTTTTTTTTGTCTTCTCACCTTCCCATACACTGAGGCAATGAGGTAGGGCACCTTTTTATTGTCATGTGTGTGGACAGACCAAGTGTTAAGAAACAGCAAGAAATAGAAGTATTTCTCCAGGACAGTGAAACACTATCTGATGGTAAGTTTTCAGAAAGCAAGCAGTAACTGACCCTAAGGTTCAGGTTGGATATTAGGAGGAATTTTTCTATAGAAAGGGTGATTAGACATTGAAAGGATCTGCCCAGGGAGGTGGTAGAGTCACTGTCTCTGGAGTTATTTAAGAAAAGACTGGATGAGGCATTTGGTGCCGTGGTCTAGTTGACATGGTAATGTTAGGACATAGGTTGGGCTCGATGATCACAGAAGTCTTTTCCAACTTAACTGATTCTGTGTTTCTGTAAAATACCATTACTGAATATTGTGGTCGGATAGCCCTTATACCTGCAGTGGAAAGCACCTCTAATTCAGGAGCACTGGGGAACGTGGCCTTCATTATAGCAAAATGCAGGTGCCCAGGATCACATGAGAATTATACATTGCTATATAGCTTCATTGTCATGTCATGTGAATTCCTGCTGCCTAACTGAGCATTAATATCTCTGGGAAACACTAGTGCCTGTATCATATGATAGGACAGAGACCAAAGGGCATGCAGGAAAGGGAACAAGAGAGAGAAGACTGTACCCTGGATACAAAAAGTAAAAATACTTGATGTGGGCAATATGTTATGGAATGTGTACCCATGCTCTAGATATTGATTAAAATATTTTTAAGTCATAATGTGTCACAGCAAAGCAAGGATCACATTCAAAGACAAGTCTGCTGGTACAGAGCAGAGCTGATGTGGAACTGGAAGGCACAGTTAAATCCATGCTGTGACAGACATGGGACTCTTCATTTAGGAGATAGCATTCATATACATACATCCTTCCATCCGAATCAGCATATTCAGCATTATTTACACCAAGGAAATAAGTAAATTGCCTTCTATGAATAGCAAAAATCTCACTCTCCCTTTCTCCTTGAGAAATACAGAAGCCCGTAAAGGTAAGCCAACATTGTAAATCCCATTATTTGTATTACAAGAGTTCCCAGGAGCTCTGGTTGCATGACAGAAAGTCATTGCACTGGTCTAACATTGGAAAACATTTAATTAGCTTATAGAGCTATTAGTTGATCTCCATTTTACTATGTGCACCCCATCATAGAATACCCCATAATTAACCTTGAATGCAATCATAGGAAGTCAAGGGGTTCTCAATTTCTCTGACAGGAGGGTTTTGCAACAGCCACAGCAACACGGCTTCACGCTCACGGTGTGAACACTAGAGTCTGCATTGCACAGAACCTTGACTCTGTGATGACACTGGCATTGCTGTATCTGTCCAATCTGTCCCTGCTGTGTATGAGTCCTAAGGACTACTGATAACAACAGGACTAGCTGGGACAACTTGGGTAAGCAGGCCACTAATTGCAGGTAGTCATGGCAGGCAAAGACTCTGAATCCTTGAGGATTTCTATCATCAAATTCAGTCTTAGGAAATTCTCCTACTTGGTGTACAATCCCTTTTATAAGCTTGTGAAGCTAAATGATAAAGCAATTTAAGTTATTTCTTTTAGCTCAGTTCCTCCCAATTAGAAAACTATATCAGAATTGCATTCCTCAGGTAGTCTGCAGCCGTCTTCTAATTTCCAGCCTAAATATATTCGCAGCCAATCTTATTTCCTTCCTGACACCATTTGTCTGGTCTACTTGTGACTCAGTCCTTATTTATGACTCACCAGTGTGAAAGATAAGATTTGTGGCTTAGTGAGTGGCCTAATTGCCCAAGCAATGATTATATTAGAAATACTCCACGGGAACAAGTAATGCCCTTCTTAAAGTCCAGTTAATGAAATATATTTACATCTAAACAGCCATAAATAGATATTTTAAAATGTATTGGATCTGTAATTTTCTGGATAAATATTTATGCTGTGTTTGCTAAACACCACACTAATTTTCATCCTGATCCTCTTGTTCAAAATGTGTACAAAGGAAAAGGCAAGGTGGTGTGGATTATATGATGATGCTACCTTTCTCTGTTTCATTAGCCTCCAGCTGTGGGAGTGACCAGCTTTCATGATATCTGTGGTAGGCTGTGGTTCATGTGAGCTTGGTGGAGCCAATGGTATGTGGGTGACTTGGCAGAACAGCTGGAACATATGGCAAAAGTTATCTTGGTCATCCATCTGAGGGAGCATGTTCTGGCTTCGGTTCATCAGCTCTGCCCCATGAAGATCTGGCTGGAATTTCAGCTGCTTATGGATGTTGGGATAACAGCAGTGGACAGCAACAGTTTTCAAAATGTGCTTAGATCTCAGTTCTGCAACATATTAATCATGGTTGGATTAAAGATTTTGCAAGATCAGTATTAAAAGTTCATATAGACTGCTTGGAGAAGGCCTGGGAGCAGTTATCCATTACTGATAATTGTGCATTTTATTATTCTTGCAGTATAATCTGGAGACTTCAGTGACAGATGATCTTCATTGTCCTCAGCACTGTTAGAAGCCAGAACAAATGGCCAATTTTTTTCCACATTTGGTGGAGAATTAGCAAACATTTTCTTGGAAGACGCTATTCTTTTCTGATGGCAATCTATCAAATCCCAGTTTCGGCTCTATTATCCACCATCTATTCCATGACTGTTACTATGGACTCCATCCTCAGGTAGCACAGATCAAACAGTGCTGTGTCAGTCACCCAAACTCTGCTGATTTATGCTGGCTGTGTCACTTCAGCAAGGACAATGACGTTACACCAACTGACACCAGCACAGGACCTGGCCCTTGGATGCTGTCAATGCTGTTTAGTACCACTCTTCTCTTTCTGCTTCTTCCTCAGTGCAGGGAGATTATTCTGCCTGACTGCAATGAGGAGCCAGGCACAACTCAGCTCCCTTCCTGCACCCATCCTCCCCAGCTCATTAGATCCCAGAGGAATAGGGGGTGTGGGAGGGGAGAAGATCTGGCCCTTTAGAGGTGGTTCCATTTATAAATATTGACTTTAATGCTAATTTCATGTAGTTGCTTGTAAAAGTCTTTTAGGCTGAAGCAGAAGGCACACTGCAGATGGCAAGGATATTTTTCACAGTTTTTGTGGTGGATAACAATATACTTGACATTTTGCTCATTAAATGTGAGCCCTGGTATGTGAGTAAACATGCTAGGCATCTGTGCTCTAAAATTACCAGTGTGAAAAGCAACAACTCAAATGTTTCAGTCAATAAATGTACAGCACAGAAGCAACATTCAGCAACTTTCTGAATGCTGTGTGCAAGGCGAGGACTGAGTTTGCAGTATTACATGGAATACTCTAGAAGCAACAAGGAAGAAATAACATATTGCTTTACAGTCCCTATTTTTGAGGGAGAGGATTAAATCCAAAAATCTCTAAAGTCAACGTAAACACGTGGTAGACCATACCCATCAATTTGTGTTTCTAGGGGAAATAACATGTGCCTTGTCAAGCCACAAAACTACATTGGAAAGAAAGGAATGGAGCCAGCATGAGCTGAAAAGGTGGAGGAGATGGTCTGTGGAGGAAAAGGCAGTTTGCTATTGTGAAGGACAGTAGACTGGGACAAGAAGGGGCAGAAGGACAGATGTGAGGTGCAGTGTGAGCAGTTGTGATAAGTGGCTGACCATGAGGAGATCAAAGAGAACAGGCGCCGCAGAACTACCACAGGCACTTTTCTGCTGCCCATCTTTGGGTTTGCACACATTCATTAAAAAAAAATTAACAAGAGAAAGGATGAAAACTCAGGTGGAAAGAAAATCTCAAAGAGAAAGATGGGTATAGGATATTAATCTTGTACATGGTTTTTGCTTGTCTTTTCAGCATTTTGGAGATATTTTCTTGAGACAGCTGCAATTCTGAGTGAACCAAAACACGCCTGAGAAAGACAAAATTTAGCTTAGGATACCTTGTGATGTTCACAACTCCAGGGTCTTCCAGAAACTAATACCATGCAGGCAACTACAGCAAAGTTAAAATTTAAAAAATAAAGGATAGCTAGATTGAAGTAAGCAGAAGAATTGTGTCTCGTAGATTTACTTATGAATTTAGCATGTGTTTTGTCATATTGCTTTTTGAGAAGGCAAACAATTTGTTACTTAAATCTGTATGATGGAAGTGGGAATGAAGAAAGTGAGACTTGCCATATGAAATGATGATTTATTTAAAAAAGACCAGGAGGATTAAGATAATGTTGACTTTTTCATTATTCTCCATCTCTCGCAGCAGTGTTGGCCTATAAACATGTTATTTTATTTCACAATATAAACAGATGTCGTCTCCCTTTTCTCACTCCTTCATCTTCCCTCATGCCTCCCAATTAAATCTATATTAATCCTAATGTTAAATTCCTATTTTCTTTGACAGCTACTCTTCAAGTAACATCTCATTTCTGCCTCCAAATAAAACTCGTTGAAACTTTTGTTACCTGCAGGGAATCAGACACTATTAAAAATAAAAGATTTTAAAATCAACTTGAAATGGGAACTCTGATATGAACTACTTACTTCTTGCAGTAGAGGGTTCTGCCAACTGAAGCAGTGGATAAAACTCCTATTAATGTAAGTGAAAATGAGGTTATATGTGTAGTTGGCAGAACTGAAAGAGATTGGATGAATTTTACTCAAAAAGAGGGTAAGTATTCAAAACCATTCATCTTTAGACCTATCTAGCCACCCAGTCTAAGAATCCTCATGCTGAAACCACATTCCTGCCTTTCTTTTTTCAATAGTTACAGGCAATCAAAACTTGAACAAAAACAAAAAGAAACAACCAAATTCTGAATTTGCGACAGAAGAGTTTAAGTGGCAGTCTCACTCATCACACTTAGCAAAATCAGAAGAATTACTGAAATCCTGGAATAGGATAAGTTAATTTGCATAACAAACTGTACCTTAGGACATCTTCCTGATATTTTGAGGGTTTATCCCTAAAACATTTTCATCTCTCTTCTTAAGTACTTCATTCTCAGAGGGAGACCCCAATTCTTTTATATACAATATCAAAGCTAAGAGTAACTGTAGTTACAAAGTGCCCAGAAGTTACTGTGACAGCTAGGTACATAATTTATAGTGGAGAAATTAAATATGCAGGAAGATCTGTCTGGTCAGATTATTTCAGAAGGTTTAATATCAGATCTGATGGAGCAATGGCCACCATACCAGATTAGTGAGCTGTATAGATGTCTACATCAGGGAATGTAAAGCCCTAGAACCTGATATCACCTTCTTGAAAGGGGTGTATTACAAACAGTAGTAAATAAGAAAAAAAAGGATGAGGGGAGCAAATATGTAAAACTGAGGTGTTAAATTAAACAGCCCTCAACACTGAACTGAGACCCACTAAAAACACATTCATTCAAGCATACATTTTTCTTAGGAGAAATTATGGTAATTTCTGATGTTTCTTCATGAAATTGTGTGAATTTGCAAGTAGTGGGAAGTGAATCTCTGCAGAGCCTACTGAAATCAATCACATTGAAAGAAAATTTGTCCTCATTTGCTTCAGGACGTATCAGGCAGGTCTCTCAGAAATCCTAAATCCTAACCCTCACAGTTCATTTATCACATGGTTTTGAACTGGGACTTCTGGGTTTTTTTGGACTGGACTATGTCTTCTGTTTTGTGTTAGATATCCAGTTCAGGCAGCTGAAGTAAGAGAATTTGGGGAATAGAAGAAAGGCATAATTGGTCCCCTATTTGTAAATACACTACTGCTGTTTCACTGAGGAATCCCTGCTCTTGGAATAGTTTTGGAAGGCAGATGTTTGGCAAAGTAGGGTTTGATGTGAGGAAGGGTGGCAGAATCTGGAATTTGGATATGCTGTTACATATTCCTAGAAATGCTTATAATCAGTTTGTTGTGATGATTGACCTGTTCCACTGTTAAATGCTCTCAGGACATAAGTCCTTAATCGGCAGGGAATTAGTAAGATCCTATGCTCAATATTAGTATACATGTTAGCTGACACCAGGGCACTCAGAGCATAAGATGTTTATTCTAGACAGATCGCAGTGAGATATTTCCAATAGTTCCTCACAAGGAAACTTGACATCATGATATAGATTCTATAATTTAGAAGAAACTGTTATTGGTAATCTGTGGTGTCTGCTCTGTATTTCTTAGAAAGAGATCCTTGATACCTGACAGAACTGTGGAGGTTTGTCCAGCTATCAAAAAATGGACATATTACAAAACTGGCTTTCAAATGATAAATATTACTCGCATGCCTAAGATCCTGAGAAGCCTCAGCAGCAAAATGTCAGTATTGCAGTGTGGTGTGCTGTGACATAACAGCTTATCCAAATTAATGCCTCTTTGGTGATAAAGTATTTCTGTCTGAGAACTCAGTATCTTGCTCAAGTTGCCACATATAATACACCACCAAATCTCAGCTGATATATGACTACCACTTACCAGCTTGCAACAAACCCATGGTACTGCAGATGCCCCCACAAGACAATAGACACGTGTTTTGGGTCAGAATTTCTGGTGTTAGTTGCAATAATGTTGGGAGAAAGACAACGTGGCATCAGAAATAAGCAGTGCGGTCATTCAGGGGTTGGCATCCATTCCAGCACGTATATCCTGGCATGTATATGAGTTTTGTCCACACCAATACCACCCTTCTTAATAGCTAAGGGGAAAAGGTTGTCCCTGGAATTTTGCCACACAAAACACATTCAGTGCTGGTTTTAAAAGATGCATTCTTTTCCCACTACAGATGCTTTTCCATGGCTGCCGTCAGGTGAGGAATATCAGCACACGGTGAGCCCAGAGAATGCAAAGGAAGAATGACTGGTGTATCTCTCTGGGACTGTTGGGATATCCATCTTACCATAGACTCAGGCAGGTATAAATTCTAGATTTGTATTAGCTAGATGAATTTTTATATGTAAGTGCAGTCAGTATCTATCATGGGCATTCATTTTCCTCTACATGGAAAGAAAATGTCTTCAGACCTCTTGGATAGAATATCTGGAATTACCAATTTCTTGGTAGTATTTGGTCTTGATAGAAAGTTGACCTAGCCCAGTATTTTCTAAGTTCTCAAAGACAGCAGTGCTGCAGGTCTGGTGGCACTCAGCCACCCGACTAACTGTGCCTGTGAACATAACAGAGGTGGTACTGGGTCAGACCAAGGCCACCAGCACAGTGCCCTACCTAGAAGGATGGCTAATATGTAGATGGTCCTGAGAGAGTGTAGCAGCAGATCAAGCACAAAGTGGTATCTCCTTCAGTAGTTCCAGGTTCTTCATGTTTTGTGCCTCAGGGATTCCCTGCCTGAGAGTTATCTTCTTTTAATTTAATATATTTGCCAATCAGGTTTTGCACCTATACAATTTTTAAGCTTCACAAAATGCTGTGATTAAACTGAGGAACTGCTTATTATATGTTGCATAATGTGGTATCTCTGTCTATTTTAAACCTGTTGCCTGCTGTTCTTTTTTGATATCCTCTGATCACTTTACCATAAAAGAAATCAGGTACTATCCAGCTGTCCTCTGCTTTGTTACTCATCTCTTGGAAAGAAGGTGGCCTTCATGGGATGGATGTTAGCTTTGTTGTATCTCAGCCTCATTCAGGCCTTCCTGCACTGCTTGAAAGATTTTGCACCAGGCTGCCTGTGATGAGAGGAACCTCTTATCTATCTGCACTTTTTCCTCACAGCTACTTCTTAATTTCGTATGCTGTGAGAAGATAATCTTCCTAACAAGATGGAGCCGGAGAAAGCATCCTGGGAGAAGAGAAGAGGATAGGAAGGAAGAAGAGAGCAAATTTCAGAAATCATGACAGAAACGGGTAAATCTTAGCAAAAAATTCCTCTTAGGAGCTTTCTATACAGAAAAAGGAAGATGGAGGTAATGCAGCAACTCCTTTTCCCTGAGGCCCACAGCTGTAGAAAGAGGCATTTCAAAAGCATCAGAGTTTATCAGGTCCTGACACAGACTCTGACTGCTGCTGTACTAAAGAGAGAGTCTGGAATAGGTATCCAGGGAAAACACCAAGAGATCTGTGCCAGGCAGAGAAACAGAGGATATCCAGGGATGAAAACAAGGGCAAGAACATCCACATAGATTCACCTTGAGGTCTGCACTGTGCAAGGTCTTATACGTTAAAGACGGATGTAGGTTAAAGGCATATCTCTGGATGAATTTGCTGTCTTTATGGAAGTCACCATCACTCTCAGAGCAGAAAGGAGCCTTTCACTGCAGGATCTGCTGGGTCTACACTAACCCACCTCCATGCCAAAGCAAACATTATTCCTGCAGGCCCCTCTGTGCTACGTGAGGAGTACAGTTTCAAACCTCCCCTGCTCCAACCACTTTGGGCACTAAATGTGAAACTGCGGACCAGCTTCTCAGCTGGTTCAGACTGGCTCGGCTCCTTCAAAATCAGTGGAGTTCCACTGCCACCATCTAATTGGGGTTTTGGCCCAATATTCGGCGTTCAGTTCTTTAGGATGGCAAGTTGTGAATGTTTTTTAACCCATTGCAGATGTTTCTCTCTTTTGCCCTTCTTTTCTCCCCTCTTTCCCTTTCCCTGCTGCAGCCATCTCCCCCTGTCTCCTCAGCTGCCAGAGCTCACATAGAGGACATTGTTAGTTACAATTTACAGGGGGTGGAAAGCATTAAATCATGGGTTAGGAAAATAAAGTTCTTACCCTGCAGCAATCAGAGGCAAGCAATACTTCACCACCCAAACACGGCATGTGCAATGGTGCATTTTAACTGCATTCCAGGGCACAGAAATATTTGCAGCTCTCGATCCTAAATTATACTCACATCCAATATCTTGGATTTTCATATTACTCAAACATAAAACTGTCACCACATACATTTGGGACTTAAATTATGTAGAGATGATATTTTATTGCATAGAATTTGTTTGCATCTCTGTGGAAACCTGGCAGCTATCCCACTGCTGAAGTCCAAAGGGGCAGTGACAATTTAGGAAAAAGCTGAGAAACAATCCAAGAAAACAAGCTACATATGCTTCATTATCTAATTGCTTTTTTTTTTTTTATTTTAATATTGGAGGGAAAAAATTGTGGAAGAAAGCATGATTAAATAAAACCTGACCTTGAGTAATTTGAATGATAGACCAAGCAGCAGGTAGTATATTTTCACAGGAATTGACCTTCACCCTATTCAGGTTCCTGTTTGGGGTAGAGTTAACTCATGTACAGGATTGCATAAGCTACCTGTAAGGGGTAGAACTTCAGCCTGGGCGAAAAAAACTAGCTGTCACTCCTGTGCAGCCATGGATCAGGTAAAGATAGATATGATGCCCTGGTATTTTGGTATGCAGGAAGGTAGGTAGGTATGATGCCCTGGGATTTTGGTATGCAGGCAGAGGGCTGCAGATGTTTAGGATGTGGCTATGATTTCTCCTCCTATGCACTGTGGAACTCTGTGTTCCTGCATGAGCAGTTACAATATCTCCTTAGCCCACTTGGTTTGGAAGGAGTAGTGCTGACACCAAAAGATAAAGTGAAAGGTGGTGGGAACAGGCCCATTCTGACAACTCCATGTGGCACAGCAGCAACCAAAAGAAGATGTCATTTCAAACACCTTTCCTTTGTAATAAAGGATGGGTAAGGAACAATGAATTGCAATCCCCAAATGTGACTTCACCTCACCTCCATGAGCAGAACAACTATTTTCTTGCACATGGCAGAATCCAATTGGTGAATATGTTCTCCAGCCATCCAGAGGGCAAACCTGCTTCCTGTGCCTGGGAGATGTGTGCTGGAACCATGTGGCTTTCACTGCTATATTCTGTCTGAGCTGGCATATCATGCCCAGTGTGAAGTTTGGTGGGAAATGATTTTGCATGAAGGGTCTTGTGTTTTGCTTGTTGAGGTGTGCCTGTGTGTGTCTTAAAGTCTGTGAGGGGGAAAAAGAATTAAATAATGCCTTAAAAAAAAAAAAGGAAAATTATCAGGCATTTCATTATGACTGGACTTTGATAAAGTAAAAAAAAAACCAAAAAAACAACACAATTGAGAAAACATAATGTATTAACAGCTCTCAACATTTCCTCCAGAGCAATAGAAAATTTCGTTAGCTGATGTTAATTTTCATGCTTCTGTGGGAGAAGTGAAAAAGGCATGCTGAAAGTGATATTTTTGAGATACCACTAATAAAAATGCAGCATAAAAGTAGCACCTTAATTCTGTGTTCCTGCTGGAGAACACACTTTTTTGGCTCAGGTTTTTCCTGTCTCTACACTCTGTGCACATAATTATGACCAAATCTGCACTCCAAATGCTGATGCCAGCATGGCCAGCCTTTATCAATACCTGTTCATTTCCTAAACTACACTTCATGCAACCAAGTTATTCCAGCAGATATCCAGTTTCTTTCTCTTGCCCTCACTTTTAGTTTTAGGTGGACCACAGATAAGGAACTGGCCTGCTGGCATCTTCATGGGTCAAAAACGGAAAGGGTACCAGGCAGACCAGATTTTGCAACCTTCCCAGAAATTCTGTATGCACTAATCTGGGTCAACTCTGACTGGGGCACCCACTAGTCTTCCCTGGGAGAAGCTGTGTGAAATGGAAGCCCATCCCAGGACACTCTGACACTCTTCTCCTATCCCCTCTCCTGCACATTTGGGACAAACCATTAACACAGGGCTCTTCCTGGCAGCTGTTATCCATGTCTTGTGTGGTGCTTATCTCAGTCAGTTCCTATTTCTGTACAAGTTGTGTCTGGAAAAGGATAGGCAAGAAAGCACATCCTGGGCAGCTAGGGTAAAGCACAAGGAAGGTAGCCTGTGCTAATGAGTGTCTCCAAAATGCAGGTGGAGTATTTTAAGCATGTGCTTACTGCTTCATACTCACTGTATAAGTAATTCATTCCCAGGGCAACTGCAGGCATTTCTCCTCTTATGGGCCATAGTCTCCTCAGATGCCACCATTCTGAAGAACATTTCCTTCTCCCACCAACTTCCCACCAGCTTCCCACCCTTACATGCATTCGTGCTTAGCACGTCCTTGCTCCCCACAATTTCTATTTTGAGGATGGAAGGCTCACCCTGCCCTACCCCCACCCCCTTCTTCAAGTTGGGGTTTTGGGACAAGAGGGTACCTGAGCTTCCCTTCCTCTCTACTGCAGCCTCTAAGACCAGTGTTGGGTACAGCAAATCCACCTGCCCTGGGTACTAAGCTGCACCTTCTCCCTGGTGGAAAACCCTACTCTCATTGAAGAATAAGAGCATTTCCATGTCTGCTGCTCTGCGCTTCCCTTGCTTCTCCCCAGAACTAGTGTAACTGTGGGGGAGGGAGGCACAGAAAAAGCACTCCCTTCCACGCAGAGGATTTGCAGGCACTTCGTGCTTTTGTTATATAAAATTTTATGAGTGGATTTGCAAATACTGAGCACAGATATCATAGGTGGAGAGACTCAGGAAGAAGACCCCTGGGCCAGGCATATATCAGGGTAAGAGAGGAAGGGGTAAGGAACATATGTAAATCTACTAAGAGACCTATGTTATCTTCTTTAGATATTTGTGTGTAGAACACACATATTTGTGAAGCGTAAAACCCCTGTAAAGAAATGGTCTCAGAAAGATGTCTCCAGATGAATATTTATTTTTCTAAAGACAGTACATAGCTATAAAATTCTCCAGCCAATTTTTTATTATTATTTTGTTAGACTGCCTGAGCATTCCTTTGCAGAATGAGCTAATAAAGCTAGGAAAACTGATGACACTGGTGCTTGGACAGCTATCAGAGGAAAAGAATAAAGTATTAGTGTAGGGAGAGAACTGAAACATTTCCAGAACTCCATTAACAGAATGAGAAGTGTTTTCAGAGAAGATGAGCTTCTATATTAGGAAAGCTTTACTTATTTCCTCTGAGATTCTGCCAGTCCCATGGGAGAAAGAAAAGGCAGTAGTGGGGGTAGGAAGAGAAGAGCAGCAAGTAGACAAGAACTGAGAGGATTATGTAGAGAAAAATACTTTGCCACTTTTTATGTGGGATAAAAAGGGTATCCTCTCTGAACATGAGAAGAGCTTTCTTTAAGTAGCACCTGCCATACAGTTTTCCTGCAGCTTTCCAGGATTGGGACCAGATGGGAGAAAACAGTTTTCATCCTTTAAATCAGTGGTACACACTGAGAACGGAGGGATTACACCACCAACCTCCGCACACCGACACTGCAGTGCGAGCATGGCAGCAGGAAAGTGAAGCCGCAAAGGAAGTGCACCCACATCCACCCCCCACCTAGACACACACCCAGAGAGGGGCAGGATGGCAGAGCAAAAGGAGGTTAGAGAAGTATCCTTTTGTTCAACTGAGCTGTGGGAGCGGGAACTGCTAGAAGCTAAAGTGACAGCAGCAATTAAAGACAAGAGCAACCAACATCTGTTGATAAGAAGTGCTGCTGCGAGATGTGTTTACAATAGCTGAAGGAGATTAGAAGAAAATTTCTATTCCTCCTCACTTACTCAATACGTTTGACAGCTCTCTGATATTTTAAGTTTTAGTGTCTTTACTCTTTAGCTAGTCAGTTCTCCTTGTTTGTGCAAGTCCTGCATGGCAGTATGTAAAAAAACCCAAAATTTAGAAAGAGAGAAAAATCTGATTGCAACCTCCTTTCCCCCCAAAAATGGATGAGTCGTCTATCTCTTCTCTTTGCAGAGAAAAAGTATTTTAATTTCTAGTTGATGGCTTGTACATGAGAAAGTGGATCCATGGCAAAGAAAAACCTCTAACAAAAGTAAAAGAACCATGCTGGGAGAAGTGGAAACTATTTGCTATAGTAATACAGAAATAATAATTTCCTGCACAATCAAAGCCTGACGTCCTAGGTGACTTCTTTCTAACACTGGTTTCTGTAAGCTCTTTCAGTCTCCTTCACCACTTTCCTCTAACTTGGGTACCCAGGCTCATCAATGTGTTCATCAGACATGGCTAAATGCATGGCAGCCCTGTTTGCTGGGAGTTTACACCTCATGTGCATGGACGGAGGTACCAGGAAAGCTACAATGGCAGCTGTGCAATCACCACTTCAGGGAATGGGACAGGGCCATGAAAGAAGTGAGAAGCAGTCGAAACACAATATGAAGGGTAACAGCTTGGCATTCATAAAGCATTCCCTTATGCTGCAAAATAGCACAGGCTCCTGCAAACCCACAACAGAGAATCACTCTGTGGTCAGCTGTGAGGGACTGGACATCCAATGGGGAATTCCTACAGTGGATGCAACATCAGGACCTGAGAATTAAACCATTGTTGCCGAAAACCCATGAGGTCCCAGACTTCTCATGAAGTGGCCACACAGTCCCTACAATACCTCAGCTAAATATTTGTAGTGCCCCTGCTTTTCAGCTACATGTTCCTACCTCACAATAATAAGACTATTAATTAATTAGCTCTCCCGCCTCCCTAGGAAAGGCAACAAAGAAAAATGAGGAAAGAAAGCAAATGCAACAGTAAAAGAATTAGCAGAAGGAAAGTGGAATTTAAGATGTAGATTTAAATCTGTCCGTGTTAAAGATAACAAGGAGAAATGTATGCTACAGAAGTGTAAAGAAGTCTATCAGAGTAAAGGTAGAACTACACATCAGACAGAGCTGTAAAAGGGAAAGTCTGACTAAGCTTTTACTTGAATTGGTACCTGAATACAATGCACATTTTTCAGTCCTGCTTCAGTACACATGGACTTAATTTGACATCTTTTGGAAAGAATCCACATTTCTTCCTCAATTATGCAACTCCTGGGTGACTATGAAACCCTGGTCTGATGTGGCCTCTCTGTTGCTTATCACTATATATCCTCATAATTTCTGAAATACCTTACAGATGTCAACAACTCTAATGTCTTCCAGCCATCAGTGAATTACCTCACAATGAAAGGCTTCTACACCAAATTCTACACCCAAATCCAGAGCTGGACATCAAGACTTTAAATATGAGAGATGGAAGAGTCCCACCTTTCCCAGACTTGTTCAGTGGCAGATGACCCATAAAATCTAAATGGGGAAAACAAAAACTGTTTCTTCCTTGTATGATGATTAGTTCTTAGACCTTGCAGTCTTTATATATTTGTGTTGTGGCTAAGTCCTCAAACAACCTCAGTAGTTAGTCATCTAGATTCTGTTGCAATTTTTAGGAACTTCCTACTAGAGGCCTTTAAGGTGGAAGGGCTTTCCCTCAAAAAGCTTTCCCTCTTCCATTTGTATCTGCTGGAGAACTCTCCCTAATCTCCCCTAGTAATTTTATGCAAAAGAACAGATTTTTGTTCCTTCCTATCTTTACAGGAATTAGAAAGGGGAGAAATTACAGGGTGTTTTCACATGTTGCATAGGAGAGAGCAGGTCTTGGATATTCTGGTTCCAAAGAGACATATTTGTAGAGGCTTTCTTTCCATAGCTATTTATTTTTATCCCTTGCTCATGATTAGCTAAAAGGAGTTCATGTGCAAACTGACAGTACAGCAGAGACACCAGTCAGATCTAGGAGAATTTCCTCCCCTACTAAGTGGCAGTTCAATTCCACTTGAGCAGCAAAGCAAATGTTCACAATTTGAGATTCATGATCCTACTATGAGCAGAAATCCTTACCAATCCCTCTATACAAATAAAGAAAAGTAATTTCTTTCTATTTGTGATAACGTACATTTTTATCAGATAATGTGTCTCCACTGGGTCATGGTCTTGGCAGTAGGATAGTCAAAGATAAATGAGAGGCAGTGGAAGGATAGTTCAGGCAAAACTAAACAGGTGAGAATTTTAGTCCTTCATTTACCAGTAAACAACTAAACACTACACAGATTTTAAAAAACTATTATTCAGCCCAAATAGCAAGTCCCTTTTCTTTGTGTATCCTCGTGCTTTGTAAAACTGCTGACCCTACATTGATGAAAGTGCAGAAGGAATTTTCCTTCACTTTCCCTGTGAGGAAGGCCAAACCCTCTGCAATTTAGAGAAACAAATCTAGGTTCCCTTGTGTTCAAACGTGGTTTCTGAGTAGATAGCTGACCTCATTTCCCTAGGCAGTTTTCTGACAGATAGGGAGTAATGTACCCGTGTGTTCCTCAAGCTTATTTTTGTTCATGTCTAGCAGGTTAATATTACACGGCGCTGTGGGTTCACGGGAACAAAAGTGCAACCAACACATAGGTGATCTCTGTCCTATCATGTCAGATAGGTTGCAATGAATCACACATTTATGACCTAGTAAAACCTTCTCACTGTCTGTTTTAAAGCTCGGATTTGAGGCATGTATGCTTTGCATTGTCCTTTAGGAGGAGTAAAAATTGCTCATTTTATTCCCTTGCAAAGCTGCTGTGGCACCAGTTCCTGGACAGGGACGGGCTGAGTAGCACTCGGCACAGCTGGGAGGCAGCAGTACAGGAACAGCTTCGAAGTCTATTTTCCTTCTCTCTTGGGGTCATTTCACTGAGGTTTCAGGATAATGCTGTAGTGACCTACACCAGAAATTATCAGGTCCAATGAATGGTGTGTTTCAGAGTTATGAGTATTTTCAGGATATAGCCAAACTTTCTGGTGCCCCAGACACCCAGCAAGCTGAATCATCCCCATGTGTAGTTATCTCATTTCCATTCGGTCTTCTTGTAAGAAGTCAATTAGGCCTCACTTTTGATCAAGGTGCAGTACATGCATCTGTTGCTACACATGCAAAAGTGCATGGGAAGTTGTCTGAAAGGACTGGCAAGACAAAATATCCTATTTATTTGTAATAGAAGCCTTTTCACCCTGAGGAATAGAGATGTGGGAGAGAAGAGGCATAATGATGGAGGGACAAGCCAAAGGAAAAGTAAATCATCTCATGACATGATCTGAAAGCCTGAAAATTCATTTTATTTAATGAAAATAAAATGGTCAAAAGCAGACTTCTTTGGTTACTCAAACCACAAGGCATTGTATTAAATATCCTTACAGCTTTTTTAGTTTAATTTCTTAGTTGTTTTTATTGAAGGTTGTTTTGAATTTCAGGAGAGAAACAATTTTTCAAAATATGGGTAGTAAAATATCCAGGGCAAATGAGGAGATTTTAGAAAAATTCCCTTAGGAAGGAGTATTTGAGTACTTTTTTCCTTTCTCCATACATTGCTTAAAACAGGCATACAGCTCATGGAGGTGAGGTGAATATGAGTACCAAACAACCTCCATTAAGTTCAACTGCATTAGACATCCTGCTGGCTGTATTTCTGTGCTTAAGATATTTACAGATTGGGCTGTTGCCTAGGGAATTGGCCTCATTAGGAAACTGCATTGTATATAACTGTGACTATGAAGTAATTTAAACAAACCATGACTGGCTATCCTTTCTACATCACAGAACAGAAGAAATCCCACTTTTGCCAATTCTGATTTAACTTAAGTGTTAGAACGTTGATGGACAACAGGGATAGGATATGTCACATCAGTTACAACCATATTAATGATAAGGAATTGTTAAACATTCTGTATCTCACAGAGGAAAGCACTTCAGTTTAGAAATACTAGGACTATATGAGTGCCTCAGATAGCACTTCATTTTATTCAGTGAAAGTGTCTCTAAGCAGATAAAGACATCTAATAAAAGCATTAGCTATGTCAACAGAAGTAAAATATGTCTATATATATATGTATGTATATAAACCTCTATAAATATATATACACATATATAGTATTTTTTTTTAATTTAACATTAATTTAAAATGCCTAGAGACACTTTCATTTATTAAAAAAAAAAACAAAACAAAACAAAATAGAGACCTCCATCTGAGTCCAAGACTGGAAATCATGCAACAATCCAATTTCTGTCCAAGTCAGAACTTGGATGGTGTTGGTTTCTGTAGAGCTTTTATTCTCTCATACATCCAGTGTTTTATATACACACTTGTTTTTCAAAATAATTTATTTAAGTGATGTTAAATGAAATCACTTATAAACCAAATGACATTTTTTAAAATCAACATAAGAACAACTTCATTGTGTAGGCAAGCCCTTACAAAGTGTCAAATGTGGGAAGCAGAGATTGTAGATGTATTTATCTGATAGTGTTAGCAGAGAGGTCTTCAATTACTGCTCTAGTTTAGAGCAGCAATTTGTCACCATGTGTAACTTTTGGAAGGGATAATTCTCTACTTAACATTAGTGATTCTCTGACTTGCCACCAGGCTTTATGCATTTTTAAACTTCTTAAGATTCCCTTAGTCTAGTATATCTGCATAGATAAATAGGCATAATTGCCACATGCCTACCTTACTACCTAGCCTTTACATCCACCAAAACTATGTCTACCTGCATTTAAATCTGCAATTTCCAGGTGCCAGCCTCACTGCCAACTTCTGGGTGGGAAAGTAGGTTAGTGAAAGTAGTACCAATACATAAATATTATATAAATGCATCTGTAATATAAATACCACAATACTGATAGCTACTGGCAAATGAACATGGAGACATTCCTCTGTCAGCATTGTAAAATAGGATCACTGAATGAAAGATCGCCGTGTGTGTGCCTTGTTTTGCCAGCTGTGCTTGCAGCACGTGCATCTGGGGTTGGATGGCTCATGTACAAAACAGTATGGGGCTTTTGGGAAGTCACTGACATGCAGCATGGTGCATCACAGCTCCTGGGCAGGCCTAACCGTGCAGGAAACACGGGCAGCAATGTAATTGAGATTCTTCCTGTGGTTATTCAGTGTTGAGCCATCAGAAGAGGTTTTGACACCACAGGTGATGAGATAAAAGACTTTCCCAAGGGAGGGCCTTCTGGTGTTTACTCTCTTTGGTGTCCGAAATCCTTCAGTGCTACTCTCTATGATTCTTAGCATGCCCTGACTTCCTCTGGATGTCTATGATAGAAGTATTTGCCCCTCCCTAGGTAGGAACTTCCAAATTAGATTCTCTTTCACAAGTTGTTTCATTGTTGTTCTGCTGAAGGAAGGCCAGGCACAATACCAAGGCCTTTGCTTTGGGTCAAAGACATTTTATGGAGCAGCACTTGGAAGTCCTCCATATCAGGAGAAAGCTGTGATGGGGATCTAATATTCCCAGAGAAAGAAAGACTGCCAGTGAGAATATTTGAATTCTACTTACTAGAAAAGGAGAAAGTCCATGACAAGTGCACTAAACAGATTAAAAGTCTGGAGGAGATAAGGTGATGACCAGTGGTTTTGTAAAGTAAGGAGGAATCTAAAGTGAAAGATCAAAATGTAGTGACACTAGTAAAAAGTAAAGTGCTTTTTTTTTAAGGATCAAGTGAGCTGTGGAGAGCTGATCTTACAAAACACCTTATTTTATGACGTAGGCATAATTAGGAGCATTAACATTCATTGTACAAAAAAAAATTCCTACATTATACAGCTGTTTATTTTTAATTAGATTATAATGGTGAATTTTTATTATGACATGAATAAAACTACTATGGCTAATTACAATGTCAGCACTTCCACCATCTTGTTTAATTGTGTTTAACATGAAGAGGAGAAAGAAGTTTCTGAGCCTCTGGTTGGCTTTTTGTGCACATCCTGATCATCTCTTAGATGCATCTTTTGCATACTGGAACTGACTTCTCTGCTCTTCTCTGCCTATTTCCATGTAATTTTCATCTGTAATGAGCCCTCTTGGAAGGAAAACAAAAAGAGGAAAAACAAAACCCAGAAGCACAGTATTTGTACTGCCCTCTTGCTTTTTTTTCCACCCTTCCAGTCAGGCATGATTTTAACAGGTTCTATCTTGAGAAGTACTAAATCCAGAAACCATGCCATCTGGAAACTTGATATCCTTGTTTTTCAAATGGCTTACAAAATATATCTAATTCTAAATACTCAAAAATTATGGGTGGCTAAAATCCAATTCAGAGCAGAATAAAAGCTAATTGAACAAGGTAAACAGAGAAGCTAATGTATTGCAATGTGCCAGGCGACTGGGGGAATCAACACAAAAGAGAGATGTCTGAGACCTGCTAATGGACTGGAAGAGAGAAGATGTTTTCCAGACAGAAACACAAAATGAAAATGTAGAAATTCTTGTATAGCAGCTGGAAGGAGTAAGGAGAGCTGTGCAGACTATAAGACTTGGGGCAGGCAATGAGGGTGTTTTGCAGCAGCACTCAGGAGCAGACAGTGGTGCCTATCAGAGTGGGACAGCAGCAAAAAGGCTCAAGCTGGGAGACAGTAGCATTTTTATGCAAAATGCAGAGGAAATATAAACCAGAAAAGTGAGCCATGGAGGCTGAAAAGAGACTCTTGGTAATAGTACCAGAGGATGAAAAGCAGACAGATGAAGCAGGCTTTTGGCCACCCTCCTCTCAACCCCTGAGAGAAGCAAGTACAGAGGCTGCAAGGATGCTGCTGCTCTGCAAACAAGGGTAAAGTCCTTTGCCTTGGGTTCTAGGAAAGACTTCAGTGTGAAAACCAGCTTCTCCAGCTTGGCACTGGGTTTAAAGCTTCAGTGAATATTTCTCTGGTGGTGTGTGTGTAAATAAACCATTAGATATATATACACATACACATACTTTTTGTTTTCTTTCTTTTCAGACTTGCAGTAAAAATAATCAACAGCATTGCCAGGTAGCCTTGAGCTTACTGCCTTCCCAAAGATATGAACTGCTAGTTCCACAGCATACCCACAACAACTACAGAGGCTGAAAGAAAGGTGAAAGAAAGGCAAAAGAATATGCACGGTAAAAATAAATACAAACAAAATCCAGATAAAGACTCATCTTCTCTACCTTGTAATTCTTGTGTGTAATATGAAATCAAACTTCTGTTCCTGAATAAAATGATTTGCTGTGCAGTTTCTGAAGAATAAATGAAAATGGGGGCTATTAATGATTACATAATAGAAAAAAAAATCCCAAACATCTCTGGCTGCGACTGTGAGAAGTCTTCAAAACTTGTTGAGAGAAGCGAATTTTCCACTATCTGAAACCTTAGAGAGTCATTGTGGAAGTGTAGGAGAATTGTGTTCAGAACATCTCTTGGTACTGCAACCAATTATGATTTCTAGTTAACATAATCTGAAGACAGTGATATGCTGCCCTTTGGCAAAGTTTGAATCTGCTATACTAATTAAGCATTTTCAAAGAGACACGTTAGACACATGCAGATTGAGGGAAAGGACCCTGGCTTCTATGAATAGGCTAATCTTGTGCCCTGTGAAGGAAAGGGATTTTTCCCACTGCTTCATCAGGAAAGAGAAATCTCCACTCACAGCGGCACCAGACTTTCCAAACCTAACCAAATATTATTTTAAAAAATGAATCACTGATCCTTAAATGCATCCCCAGATGTTCATATTGAATTTGCAGTATTTATCATGCCAAGCTTAATTGTCCATTCAAATCACCCTAACTGAGGAGTGCTCTGCTTAAGGGAGTCACCATATGCCAATATAAAACCTGTGTTAAGAGACTGGAGAATCAAGCCTACGCTGTTTTACTTTACATCACTATGCATTGCTCTAATCTGAGGGAGAAATAATTGCAAATGTTTTAACTGTGAAAGAATAGGGAGTCATCAAACCTTCAATCATATTTTAATATGCAGTCACACTCCATTTTCATAAATAGGAATTGGAATAATTAAAAAGACATAATTTTTAATTGTCACTCATAATTTATTCAGATCCTTAAGTAGAACACACATTTAATTAATGCCTTAGGTTTCAGCGTCAATTACCACATTAGATGTTCTCCCATATTCATTCCATCTGCTACAAGTAAATACTTTACCACTGCACAGTTATACAGCCATATAAGATCATGATCAGAAATTTTCCTGCCTACTCATGACTTATTGTACAGAAAGTAAAAAATTTTGCAAAACACAGACACAAAAAATAAGTTTTGGCTTGAAATTAGAGATATTTTCTTACAAGCATAAGGAATTTGCTCAGCTCACAGGTACTAGTTTAGCTAAGAATGATATGTTGCTCATAATGAGAATGCAGAGCATATCTGGGCTCTGAGATGCAATTATGAACATCTTTGGATTACTCAGGGCATGGAACATCATTTTGTTCTTTTGTGGTTTCAAGTCTTTTTTCAGCTGTCTTGCATTTTTTCATAGCTAGTTTGATTTAAAATCTTCAGGTGATTTGGATTTGATCATGTTATTCAGGAAATTGTCCTAATGATTGCTCATGCTCACTCTTAAGTTGTTAGATCAGCATTCTTATGTAATTTACTATAAGGCAAAACCTTCCTAGCCTTTCTTGTTGCCCTTTTTTGACCTTTCCCAGCTTTTTGGTGCCCTTTTTTATATGTGAATCCTCCATCTTTCAGCTGCAGTCTTTGTATTGCCTCAGGAATCTCCCTTTTCAGTGTTCCTCAGTTTGTTCATCCCCTTAAGGACTCTCACATCCCTTCTCCACACTTGGAGACCCAGTCAGGTCAGCTGTGTGCCACTACTCCTGGGTTTCTCTCAGGTCACTATGCTCTGGAGCAGTGCCTCCATGCCATCTGCATGCTTTATTCCCATGATCAACGGGAGTAATCCCTCAGCAGAGGGGGCAGACACTGCTCTCTAGTCTGCCTTACCCAGTGAGGAGCCTGATGCAGGGTCAAAGCTAAAGCTAAGGCAGCCCCCAATGTGTTCCCCTGCATAAATGCACCTTGCACTCACCCCATTGGGAATAGTCATTGTGCTGCTGCCAGAAAAACCTTAGGGCAGCTCAAATGGGCCAAAAAAATAAGACAAATGAAGGACAGGAGAACACACAGGTGCCCCTAATTTGATCTGGTCCAAGACAGAAGGAAGGGGAAGAGCGAAATATCCCAGGTGGAGGAAGATGGTCTGAACATGCTGATGATGCTCAACAAAAACAGCTCCTTGAGGAGCTTGTCAACAGGGCATGCTGACCTCTCTTGCACAGAGTCCCTTCTTCATGAGAAAGATCAGTTTTACCAACCAGTCTCTCAGTGGCAGAACTTGGAGGCCTTTCACTTCCAATTCCTCCTTTCTCACACCCTGCCAAGAGCCCCATACTGACCTTTGAGAATGGCCAGCACAGATGGGGGGGTACCAAAAGTGTTCAGCTCCTGGGAATGTGCCTGAAGCTGGCTTGCCAAACTACAAGCATTTTCTGGGTCATTTACTGCTGCTCTGAAGTTTTTCAAGTGTCCACATGCTGTAGGTGCAACTGCTGGTACATCCTGGAAACATTTCTGCAGGGAACAGGTAATGATGGTCTTTACCCCAGTGATCACAGGGTGTTAGGAGGGAAAGGAATGTGATCCCAGATGGCTCCCCAAAGGTGCCAGAGGCACACCGGCAATGATGTCCCCAAACACAGCACCAAATACTTGTGTTCATTGTAGTCAGTTTTTCCTCTCAGAAGAAGTTATTTCCTCTAGCAGAGTCCAGACAAGTGAAAATCCCACACTAACCCGTGGTCCTCTGTTGAAGTGGCATCCCCAAACTGGTAATCTCTATTATGACTTCCCCAGCATCTGTCCATTGGGTGGAATGACCTGAAAATCAGGAAGAACAATGAATCCCAGGATTCCAGTCAGCACTGGCACTCCTAATTGCTGCCCTGCACAATGGGTTGCTGTGTTACCCCTGCTAGGGGCTTCCCTGGGAACACTGTCATCTTTTGAGTAGTCATTTTGGTCTTTTAAAGTCACCTTAAATAACTAACTAGTACGACCTTAGCATTTGCTCATCACCCAGCAATTTCCTATGCTGAGACAGACTGCATGTGCTGCAGAGATATCTACTCCTTTAGAACAGGGCTCTAGCTTACGTAGTTGATCATATAATTTTAAAACAATTGCACAGATTTGGATGTTCATTTAAGAAGTGAGTATGCTAAACATTAAAAATAAATATCCAGCAAGGTTATATTTGTTATTAATGATGCATTTATAAATTTTTTTAGGGTTGAAAGAATGTTACAGGCTTGATATGATGATCCTATAAATGAATATTCTTTGTGGTATAAGTACGAGAAAATGCTGGAACTTGGCATGAACTGTGGGAATAAGCAACATACTGAAATGAACTTTGTAACAATTGATTAAGTATTAATAAACCTCCATAAACAACAAGTTCAGCCTTATTTGAAATGCAATTCTACTTAAAAGATTTTTATGAGCAACTGAATACCACAGACCGCAATGTAAGATGAACAGTTATGAAAATGAATGTCTCTTCAGGAATTTTGAAAGACCAGTCCTCCTGAATATTTAGTTTCATCATTTTGTGTTGACTTGTTCAAATGCCAAAAGCCAGTCATTGAGGTTCAATACACTGCCTCCCAAATGGCTGTATTTTTAATAGCCACAAACCTCAGATTTTTGGAAGCAATTTGATCACATTTTACATTCAGTCCAAGTAAGGCCTTTGAACTAACCTGCCTTGGGAATGTTACCCTTTTCTGTTAAGTAATAGTGAAAAATATAAATTTCTTTCAGATTTTCCATATCCTTCATCACAAATCTAAGCAACCCCCTGACCCCTAAACCTCAAGAATTTATAATAAAAATCATTTGCAGAGGTCCCAGTTCTGGCCACCCATAACTTACCAGATGAAATTATACTCATGCTTTGTTGTTCCTATGTCATCTGTTCTTTCAGTTACTGAATTAACCAGATCTTATGTTCTTAGAATGTAAAAATAACAAACATAAAGAACTTGTGAGAAATAGGAGACAGAAGTGAAATAAGTAGGAAGCATCACTGAGTATTATGCCCAGCTGCTGACTGCTCTTGGAGAGTGTAAGAGCTGCTGAACACTGAGGAGGGCTAATCCTTAGAGCTAACGCTGCGTTTTAGTACACTGTCACTGACCACACCCACACCCATTCCCTATTGGGACACACTGGCACTTAATGTGTCTTCATTTAAAAACAGAACAAAAGCCTCAAGCAGACAGTCTGACGTACAGGTACTAAGGTACACTACAGTACAAAGGTGATATTTCCCTCTTTGCACTCGTGTGAGTTTGAAAGAGGACTTGTTCTGATGTTCACTTTTCCCTTTCCCACATCCATCACTGCCTTTTTTCCCCAAATGACGGCTGCATTGTGACCAAACTCTGTGTGCTCATCTAACTCCTTCCAGCAATTCTTGTAATGGGCTGAGCAAAAATGGCACAGGGACAAAAGATAGAGTCAAAAAGCAGGAGATACTACCCAAAAGCCAGGAGTTGGGCATTTCTCTACTGTTTCTGTGTCTCATTACTCTTTCTGTCCACTACATTTATTGCCATGGTGTTTAGGAATTTCAGCCCTGGATTCCCATAATGAGCTATTTCTATTAAGTGCTGTATAGAGGCAGAACAAAGAGATGGTACTTCCTTTAAGATCTCACCGTGGACAACAGCAGATGGTGATGAGCAGACAGAGGGGGAGTACAGGAAAACAACAAGACAACTGTGAAACTAATTAGGATTGTAAAACTCTGGACAAGTCTGGTCACAATAGAAATATTAGTGGGTTTGCAGGGTACATTATTTCAGCTTTACAATCAAAGAAGCAGCAACCAGAATAAATCTACAGGCAATATTTTTTATATGTCCTTGTTACTGAGAAGGGAAAATCTAGTAGCAAACACCTCGAGTCAGTATGGATGCATGCAAAATAAACAATGTCTGTATGAAATGAACAATTTTATTTCTCTCTTTTTGTCACCCTTGCATTATTGCAGACAAGGCAAAGCACAACCCTGTTTTATTCTACACTTCAGGACAGTTAACTGTCCTTTTAATGATTTCATATATCCTGCAGGGAACAAATGGATGCCCCAACTTTTCCTTTTCTGCTATGTAGTAATTGTGCTTTTTTGTTGGGATTCTGCTCACATTTAACACCAATTTTTACCATACCTGGGAAAGTATTTACTTCTTAAAATCCACAATGTCCCTATGATAATGATAATTTAAAAAAAGGAAACAGACACTACTGTTTTTCAGTTTAGAAATTACAAACACTGCTTCCCTTCCCAGCACCATTTTATTTCTCCCTGAGACATCCACATACTGTCATTGTCTCCATATTAGTCATGTCTCAGAGATGGCAGAATCAGCTGGGAATTTATAAACTGCCTTTATATCTTTGACTGTTTGGGCTTCAGATTCCTCCCTGGCTCTCCTATGTTGCATATTTTGCTGGTGCTATCCATCACTCATGCTCCTTGCTGTTATCTTTGACAGAGGGCTTTTCATTAGAAGCATCCCTTCCTACAGCTTTCTTTGCATTCCTAACTTGGTTCAAGTTATTAGTCTATATAAAGCAATGCAGTGCTTTTCTGTGATTTATCTCAGCAGACCTTGGAACCACGCTAATCGCCAAGTTATGACTGTCTGTGTATCGGGCAAAGGAATGTGTGGGTAGCATTTGTCTCTGTGAGGAGGGAGTCCAAGAGCCAGCAATTAGGATATTATTAACTTTGTGTCTTAGGTTGAAATATTAACATGTCTCTTCAGTGCACTGAAAAACACTCCTGAGGATTTCGCCTAATATTCCAGACTTCAGCAGCAAAAATACCCCACAACCCAAGCTCCAGCTTTATTCTACAGCCCCCAAGACATGTCAAAGCTGCCATGATGTGAAAGTGTTTCTGAGGTAAAGTATTCGCAGAGTACATCATGACGAGCGTGTTTACTCCCAGATGCTCTTTCCATTTGAGTTGATGTCTGTGTAATAGATGTGAAAGACAAAGTGCCACCTTCTCCACACTGGGGAGTGGTAGACAGTGCCTACCCTGCCTGGGAAACATGCTTAACATCTGTGCAGCCCTTTGTGAAGCCAGTTAGCACTATTTAACCTTTATCTTATTTATTCTTTTAATTATAGTTACCAGGTAACTTTCTGCAGATCAAAAGAAGAGTCAGGAAAAAAAAAGTGAAACACCATTAAATGTGTCTTACAAGTTTTGCCAGGTATTTTGCAGTAATATGCTACAGGGAAAATGGCTTGTTATGTGGGTTTCAGTAAATGCTGAAACCTGTGGATAAGATTTATATAATACAAATTTGTTAATACATATATAATATGAAACATACATACACACACATATATATAAATGTATATATATACACACATACACACATGCGCATATATATATATATTTTCCAGCTTTGGCCATCCAAATGTTAGATGCCAATTCAAAATTATTGCCTAAATTGCCTCTATAGTCGATGAGCATGGGTGACTTCCCCAACACACTAGACAGGACTAGATTCCTTAGTTTTAGACAACATGGTAAATGTTCAAGCAGTACCATCTGATAAGCTCCAATAAAATGTATAAAATAAAAGATTACATAAGAATTCATATGTTAATATACCTTTTCAGACAGGGCTCTAAAATTTTTGTACAGATCTTTTCAGATCAGCTGCACAGATCCATATTGCACTGGGGACATCCTCACCAAAATTAGTGATACTTGTAAATGGAGTAAGGTGCTGCCTGGCAGTGGTCCACAGTGTTGGCACAGAGTAAGGCCCCATCCTGAGGGTTTGAATGCATGCTGTAACTTATGCAGTATATGTTGTGATCTGGCATCCTCCACTTCTGTTGAATACTTTTGTGCAGAAGGAGATTACTGGTCGGCATGAGAGTCTGCAAACACACTCTCCAGATGTCATGATTAGAGCAAAGACTGAAAAAGCTTTCTTAGGTAAAGGAACACGTAAGAAGCACTTTGTGTTATCATCTGTTGTAAAAAGTTGTAAAAAGAGAAGATTCTTTGGGCAGAGCCAGAGGCCTTTCATTGGGCCTGAATGTCACCCCTTCAATGGAGTGAGTCAGATGGCTGCTCATAATGCTTGGTTTTACCACCTTTGGGGTCTTCAGAAGCCAGTCTGCATTTCTATCAAATAAGAGCAAACCCAAATTAGACAACAGCACAAACGTGGACCAGGGGACATTCAGTCTGGTACATCAGGAAACTTTTCTTTGCTGAGAGAGTGGCCATACACTGGAATAGGCTTCCTAGAGAGGTGGTTAATGCCCAGAGCCTGTCAGTGTTTTAGAATAATTTGGATAGTGCCCTTAACAAAGAGATTTAACTTCTTCAGCCCTGACTGGATGGATGGTATAGATCCCTTCTAAACAATCTGTTATATTCTATTTTAAACAGTAAAATCTTAGCTTAAGAGGGATTCCATTCACCCTGCCATTTTATACAGAACTCTGTTTCCTGAACAATGAGTCAGCCTGTTCAGTACTTCTGAAAATGTGCCTCCTGCTTGAGCCTTGGTTGGGAAGGAAATATTTTATCATGAATGACTATATACTAGTGGCTTTTTCCCCACCTGCCTGTAGAAATATATTATTTTGTAGTCCTGAACAGAAGTTGTCTGCAAAGAAACTTACAGGAAACTACTGGAATTTCCTCTTGTAATATCTTTTAAATTACCTTTGGATACACCAGGAGGAGTAGTAAATACAGCATGATGTGCAACTGCCTTCCTTTTACATGGATGTTTTTCATGTATATTTGTATCAGTCAGTTGCAAATTTTTAATAAACAGTAATGAGTATTGCTGTGGATTACTTCCTGAATATTTTGGTAAATGATTTTCTGGCCTTGAAGAACCTGAAGGGGAAATGTTTTTAGTAATGTCTAAAAGGAAGTACTGTGCTCCTATTTTTTTTATTTTTCAGGGGAGGGGGATTTTCCCCACTCTTTTTACAATAAACTGTTTTTATGGGTAATTACTTGCCTTAGTGCTTCATGTAACACTCCTGTATACAAAGCGTTACTGTCTGACCTCCTTGTTAATTATGCTAAGCAGTACAGCTGCTTTCCACCAACTGATGAAATACAACAAAATAGCTTGCCTGCCTGAGGACATTGGCTTTCTGAGTCAAGAAAAAGGCAGAAGCAAAGTTTGACCTTTAATCTAAAGTTTAGATACATGCTGAGGGTTGCTGGAGACAGGGCTTCCACACATGCTCTGACACTGCTGACTCCAGCATCAGCGTGGCTGCACAGCCCATCAGTAGCCAGGGCTGGAGATGAAGTCTTCATTTCTCCTTCACCAAAATGGAAAGTACATGTGATGTAAGGAAGTGAAAATATGGCTTGAGCATTGACAACAGCTCCCAATAAAGTTGAGATGTTTTATTCTGGATGCAGCTTCCCAGGCACTTGAGGAATTTGCAGAGGGAACATAAATTTATAGGTGATACCCTATGGAAAAAAAGCCTGAAATAAGCATTTTTTGAAGAATGTCTAAGTAAAGCTAAAAAAGGCAACTCCTTTGATGACATCTGGTGCTGCCCATTAATCAGACAACTATTCTCTTTTAATTAGGGACTAGCCCTGGTACGCCTTGTTATATCCATATCACCACAGACACAGATACAGAGAGGTCTCTATGTTCTTTATTTCCACTTTGTCCTCTACTACACAATTATTTTTAAAATAATTAATTTTCCACTAAAGGTGTTAAGTGATTTCAAACCTTTGCTGTTTTTTTCCTTATTCCAGGTAAACTTCAGTAAAATAAAGTCCTTCTCTATACCGTAATCTCAACACTTGACATTATAGCTACAAGAGCACATTACAAATCAGTGTGCAGATTTACTTTCCATGTTTGCATGTGATGGATCTGAGACACAGAGGAATTGTGTTCCCCAAATTCACAATAATTGGAAAATGTGTGTTTCATGTTCTGCTTTTTTGTCTCAGAAAATGTGATGGACAATACTCCTGCCCCTTGTGGAAAAGGGGACCAAGTCTTTCTTTCCCTCATGACTTAAAGAAAAAAAAACCAAACAACTAGAATCAAAATTCTTGTTGTCATGATGATTACCTGGGAGTATTCCATCACCTAGAAACAACAGCTCTGTTATTTTGTCATTGTGGTGTCAGAGAACTTCCAATAGACCGAGGGAAAGACCCTTTCTGGGTCCATTCTCCAGATGCCTCTCAGATGAGGAAGATGATTTTCCTTCTTGGCCCTTTGCCACTCTGTTAGCTGGGCTGCAGTGAGCCATGTTTATAGTTCACATGGCTGAAGATAATCCCAACAATACACACAGTATGAGGAGAGTACAGCTGGACTGCTGGGAAAATAAAACATCGGAGGATGAAAAAGCAGAGGAGGTGGGGGTTTGGGAGCTTCAAGCTTTTCCCTCTTCAGCTAGGATAATCAACACAGTCATAAATTAAAAATTTATTCCAAGACAACACATAAGTTACTCAGAAGTCATCATCATCACAGGGCTCTTGTTCACAGAGTCCACATAGATTTGGAAGGGAAAAAGCGAGGCTGCAAAGGGAATTGTTATTTTTATCAGTAGTTAGTCATTATTTGTGGTCCTTCCAGATAAAGACAGAACATATTACAGTACTTATCACCAACATTATTTGCCATTAGACACAACTGAACTCTATTATTGCTTCTATTTTTTATTTGTTTACATTTTTCAATCTCAGAGCCGTTACACAGAACTCAGCTCCATTGCCTCTCTTTTTTTTTGTCTTTCTGACTACGCATAAATAATTTTCTAAGCAACAACATTTTCAGGAATCAAAGTTCAGTTTTGACAAGTGGGTGAGGTCTTTTTGGCATTAAATGTAACACTGGTCTTGTGTGGCAAGAAAATCCTTTTAAATTTGTCTATTCAAGTATAAAATAATATAGATGCATGCTCTTCATTAATCCAGAATTGAACTTTATGATCTAAAACACTGCTATATCCATTAATATTATTTTTCAGTGACAGAATAGAAATTCTATAAGGTAAAGAATGTACTTGAAGAGTTCTTGTTCTACTTTAAGGTCAAGTTCAATAAATGGTGTATAAATAACATTTATTGTAAGAAAAGTATCATTGAAGATCATTGAAGCCAGCATTGCATAAATTTCCATGACATTCTGTTTTTTCTCTGGACTACTCGCCAGTCATTAAATCTTTTCTACTTTTGCCTGTAAATATCATTTGTTGGAAAAATTGCCTGCTTGGTTTGGGTAAGCAGTATGCCTACCCCTACCTGTAGTTATTCTGCAAGTTGTTTGCTCTGGTTTTTTATCAGGCTGTGCTATACTGCAAAATTGCAACACCTGGACTAGATGGCTGAAAGTGTTTAACAGGATTAACGTTGAAGAGCAATTAGAAAAAAAGAAAAGGAAACAAAAGCCAGCAAACCAACCAACTCTTGCAAATTCATATCAGATAAATATTATAAGGGGACAAATACTGTGATTCTACAAACAACAGAAATAACAAAAGCTGCTGCCCTACAAGCAGCTGTAAGATCATTTATGCACACACACATTTGTAAATCTCCTTCTCATCATTCAGCTTACTCCTGGCATAGTCCAAAACAGTGTTTATCAGGTTTTTAATTGTAAAAATCCCTGAGAGTTTGTCCTGGAACTGAGCCAAACAAGCCCTGATCAGCTTCAAACATCAAGTTTTCTTAACTTCCCCTGCCAAATCTCTACAAAACTTGTTTTTCTAACAATGGAAGTCCCTCTTTCCCTTCTATTCCCACAAACTGCTTAGTCTGGGGCTATACCCAGATATGAACTCTATCAACACACAGATTAGAGACTAGACAAGTACATATTCTTTCTCGTATTCCTTCCCTTTAGGGATTGTTAGAATGGATGGAAAATCTACTGCAGGCTTTGTTTATTCAGAACTTACTCACCACCATATTTCTTTGCCCCCTTGAGGTGTGTATGGTAGATGCATAGTATGACAAATTTATCACAGACTCATTCTGAATTTATCACAGACTGATTCACATGACAAATAGACTTTATATAAAATAGACATTTCTGAATTATTTCTAGAAGTAACACATTTTCTTTCTTTTTTTTTTTTTTAAGGAAATAACCCACAGAGAATGTATGAAGGTACTGTATATCTAAGATTCTATTGCTCATTATTGGGCTAATTTGTAATTATTTTCTGGCTTATGACTTTACGAATTTCAACTGAAGACTCAGTTTCCCAGCTCAGTCTTTACTGTGTTTCAGCCACACCATTTGGATACCACTGGTGAGAGCAGAGCACATCAAGGATGGTTTAATCTGAAAAGCTTTGCTTTTGGGAATTTTGAAAAACACTAAGAAACATCAAAACCAAGTCTTCATTGGTTTTCTGTCTTTCATATCTACAGCATTAGTTACCAATTTGGGACCACAAAGTAGGATAAACCATTTATTCACTTGAGTGTTTTAAACAAATTGCTGAACAAAGGACTAAATCTGGGTGACAGGCAGTGGATGGCTTTTGAGCATACATTTGGCCAAGTCTCAGAGAGGGCCCACAAGCTAGAAATGTGCAGGGGTTGTGATGGGAATCAAATTTGACCTTTTTATTCGTTCCAGGAAAATCTTATTTATCTGCAACACTGAAAATGTTCCCTGTGTCGCTTTTGTTTCAGCAAGGCTGGGAAACAGGAATACAGCAGCGGCAGGACAAAAGCTATTCTTGCAGATTTCCCAGCTCAGCTAAACACGGGGCGAACTGGAGAGCCACTGAGAAAGCCTGGAGACACCCAGCACAGTCCGGACACTTCAGGAGACTTGTCCACAGGGAACAGGAACGGGAAGGTCAGGCTTGGAAAGAAGCAGGAACAGCCTTCAGCGTGGTATTTCTGTACTGCCGCTTCCTGCCTGGGCTGAAGCAGGGAAGAGTACGTGACTGTTTTGAGCAAGGTTCTCAGAGCCCTGGCTCGATGCACTCTGCCCACAAAGGTCAGGACCAGGCAGCAGAGCTAAGGAGATTTGTGGGATATAAGTCGCTGGTAGACGTGGCAGACTGTCCCTTATATAGCAAGTGCCGCTAAGTGGATAAGAGAGGGTGCCAGGGAGCGGTGGCCCTATTTCTGCAGTACTTTTCTTGCAGCTCATGCAACTGGTTTCAGGTGGTTGTACCGGCTTTCAGACTCTGCTACAAGCACTCTGCAAAAGCCCTTTGCAGTCCTAAGAAAAGGCTTTGCTATCTACTGATAACAAAGATACTTCAGAAGTGATAAGAGTTACCAGTTCTATAGCGCAGCACTGAAGGATGAAGAAGTACTCATTACCTGTGCAAAAAGGATGCTGTGATGTCTAAACCACATCAGTCTGCAATTTTTCATGTATTTCATGTTTTCCTACTTTCTTTCTCTTTGTTGACATCCACAGTACACTTTAATAAGATTTACCCAGAACATTACTATAATAACACTTCTACAGTTCATTTCTATGGCGCTGCTGTTAATATTTAATGGAAAATGAGACAGGTGCCCCATTTTATGAGGCAATAATATGTTTCCTGACTGGATAAACTATGCATGCTAAAGGACTAAATAGTTTTGCCCTACATGAGATGGAGATTATTGCTAAGGGAAATAGGATGTCTACTGTATTCTCCTATTCTCCAGTGTTGTCTCAGTTTAGGAAAAGACAACAACATCCCTCAGGCTGCCTGCCAATCTAGTTTGCTGTGACCAGCTGCCATCTTACATGTCTCAAAAACCATCCTATGGGACTTTAGCTGCTTAGCAAATAAGGAGAGTGACTACCAGATCTAGAACAAGAATGAAATAGTCTTATTTAGTCTTTTCCATGTCAAAATTAATCTTTTCTAAAACTACAGCAAGGAGAACAAAAAAAGTTGTGTGTGGTTTCATTCAGTGTGAAGGAGGCTGCTGCACTGAAGAGCCAGAGCATCATCTGCATCTGACACAAGTCAGTAGAGCTCTAGTGCTGGGATATGTTGGGTAAGAGTTTGCTTAATTGCATGGTGCACTCAAAGCCTCCTGAAATGAAGCCAAAATGAGCATCTGTGCTAGAAATTCAACCCCATGATCAGGGTCTTCTTTGTTCTGCCTCTTGCAGAATATAAGCTTTCATTTTAGGTTTTAACCCAAAGGCTTTTGCATTTGTTCAAGGATTTTGCAGATGGTCTAACAGAAAATGAATAATCTTTGGACATTTTGGAGCTGAATACCTACAACATACAAATGCAGAGAAACTCAATGACCCTTGCTGTCCTGAGTACTCATATCTATATCTGTCAGAACTATAAAAAACCAAAGAATCATATTTTATGGTGATATAATCCCATGTCACATGTGAACATAAGACTCAGAGCACGCCCTCCTGCTGTGTGCATTTCAGCCCAGACGGGACGTCATGCCCATGCGATGGGACCCTCTTGTTTCTCTCTCCGTGTCAGACCGAGCTGGTTGGCCTGACTTGTTTCCCTCAAGTGCTAAGATCTTCCCTGAATGAGTCCCTCATGGAGGAATGTCATTACAAGCCCTTTGTCAGGTCAGCAGGAGCCTGGAGAAGCTGTGCATGCTCCAAGCAAACCCAGGGGTGCAAGAGGCCAGCCTTTTTTCATGGTCAGTTTTTCTTTCACCAAGATGGTACCTGTCCTCCTGTTACGATGATGGTTGTGACAAGTCCAAGACTCTTAACATTCTAACAAAAATCCCAATGAATAGCCAGACTTCAGCAAGTTCACCTGGTGCTATCCAAAATGAGGCCTGAAGAAAGAGACAAACTAGGAATGTGGAGACTGACTTAGTCACACTGGTACAGGTAACATGGCTGAGCACCAAACAGTCCCTTTTCAGGGCATAGTAAAATGGCAATGGCAATGCCAGAATTTTCCTTCCCAGAGTAATTTTCTTATGATGTTGAGGAATCCTTCAGGGTGGTTGCATCAGTGGAGAAGGCAGACAGGTCTCAGCACCTGCTGCTGTTATTTTGAATTGTTCCATTTTTCCTGATCTAAATTTGATTTCTTAATACATAAGTAACTCTGAGCATTACATCCTAAGTGACACAGGCCTTTGGTACATAGAATACTCAGATGTGTGGCTTCCCACTTAAAAATAATTTAAACTTTACTTCTGCAGTTAAATGTCATGTTTTAAACTGACTATGGGATCAAATATATCCATTGAAATTAAATTATTTTCTCAGGATCCTCAGTTATACTTAATTGTTTTTATGCCATTTGAAAATGAAGTTTTGGTTTAACTTCTCAGAAAGTTTTTACTGATTGCCCATTATTCAGGCTAGGTGTGAGGAGAAAAAAACAACCACATACTATATATGGTTAGATAATGGGCCTGGGAGAAGTCAGTCAAAAGGACATATGAAAGGGGACACATTGTTAGACACTGTGTTTAGACTTCAGGCAGTTCATAATCTGACAAATTACCTCATCACTGTCCTCTATCCAACACATTTTGACCATGTAGTTTCTTTTGTGAGCAGCAAGTTACTGCCTGTGTCAGCATTTTGAAGTCTGTCCTGTCATTTTCTTTACTTTACTGAGAGATGGAGATTCCTGTGGTCTTGTCTATGTAACTCTCCCAGCTCTGAAAGGTGAATGCTGGGTGTTGCGGAGTTATTGCTTAATTATTTCATGACTGATAGGAAGAGTTGCTCTGAAGTTGCTGTGTGATGTCTTCTCTTAAATTTGCTGGCTTCATTTCTTGCCTGTTTCCTCTCAAAACAGAGCTGTCTTCCACCTAAAATGAAAATTAGAAAGAATAACCACAAACTGCAGCTCCAAAAATCACAGTAGCAATGATAGAAGAATGTACTCCGAGCAGCATCAGTTTATAATTAAACCATTTGTCTTTCACAAAAGGTGTCTGGGCTATTCTAGTAGGATATAGTATTTTTTATAAGCATTTTTTCCCCCGATTTCTTTTCTGTTGGAGAACTGAGTATTTAAACACAGTCAGTAGCAGCAAATAATATCCTTCTAATACCACTTTTAGCTGATGCATTTGGGACTTTGGCAGACTGCAATGTTCTTTCAGCTAATGGTTAAAATCATCACTGCATGCAAATGTTCCTCATAAATAGCTCCAGGATCTGCCTCTGCAAGGTGCTGAGCATCCTCAGCCTTTACCAGTATAAAGTGGGAGTCTGGCAATCATCTCATCTCCTGGGATCAAAGGACAGGAAAGGCTGAATACTGAGCTTCGGGCATGATTTCTTTTTCCTGCAGTTAATGTATTTGTCAAGTTATGAAGCAGTTCACAGTTTGAGTCAATGTGAAATTGCTATTCATCTGTTTTTAGGTTTTCCTAAGATCCAGTGACTCAGCAATCAAAGTCCACCATATTAGAGGTGATGGGACCCTCCAGTAGGCATTTTACATTATCTGGCACTTTGCCTGGCTTCAGCAGGTTGCCACTCTCCTATTTTTATCTTGGTTTGCATAAGGACTAAGAAAATATCACACAAAAACTCTCAGTCCATCTGACCCCATGGGTCAGGTTGTTGTTCTTCAGCATAGTCCAGTTAAAGCCACCCAGAGCAGACATGGGCAATGGCTTGGAGATAAATCAATGTGTCAGTGGTTTCTGCCCTCCAAAACTATTTCATTCTATCCTCCTCAGACCTTGCCCCAGCTTAGCTTTTCAATTGTCTCTCTGGGTTCTCATAAGTTATGAAAAGTGTTTTACTGTGTTCCCTTCTATAGGCAGCACTTCCTAAGCATCCAAGTGCCTTACATTTTCCACAGCTGGCCTCTAAGACAGTTGCAGCCTCGGGCACAGGGCTGGGTATATCGGCTATGGTCATGATTTATTTTTGGGATGCAGGAGTATGCCCACATCTCAGCAGCTGTGAATGTTGGCATGTGCTGGGGACAGGAAAGGTTTACATTGCCTGGATTCCAGGAGACTGATTTAGAGCGACTCATTTTGAGGCAGTTGGTCAGATAAAACCCATGTTGACTCCCTCTGGAAAGCTACCATCTAAAAAGAATATGGTCTCATCTTCAGCTCTAGGGCAGTGCCCTCAAGAAAAGCAGCCTTCTCTTTGGTTCCTCTTTCTGCTGCACCCCCACTCCCTGGTGGGCAGAGGACAGCGGGCATTTGCTGGGATTGTGTGTTTAATCTTTTGTGTATGTCTGTTATGTGTATGTCTTTTCTTAGGAATGCCAGGGTGCTAAGCCCACCTCTCCTACCAGCACATGGGGGATCAGAGCTGCACTGCTCAGCAGCCAAGTGTGCCAATGGAGAAGTGAATTGGGTTTTTTTTTTTTTTTTGCTCTGAGTCAGCATCCCCAGACCACAATGAGACAGCAGGTGATTAATTTCTGTCACTTTTTGGCACTGTGACCAGCCTGTAAAACATTTTGCCCTAACACAAACAAGATATGACACAATGATTAGGAGAACAATTACAACTCTTAACAACTTCTATTTAATGACCATAGTAATGACAGTAATGACAAGACAGTTCACCCTCTCTAAGCATGCATTTCTTAGTGATATTATACATTTCAAGCTTTAAAGCACCTTTGTGATCTCAATAAATTAAAGGATTCAATAAATTAAACATGGTTTGGGGGAGAGAGAGAGAGAACTGGTGAGTGCTGGCTGATACCTGGTTCATGTAAAAATAAAGCAGCAGCAATCCTGAAGCTTTGCTTTGTGCAAAGCTTTTCTTGTGGTTAGGCTTGCTCGCAGTGCAGTGTGAGATGCTGTAACCTGTTTAAGCTGCCTTGCAGGAATCAGCTCAGTCTCATCTGGCCCTGATTTGCTGCATGACAAATGCTATCTCCCCTGCACAGCTGGGAATGGAGCCATGTCCTCAGATCACAGCTCATGAAAAATCTGGGTGGGACAGCATATATTTTAGAAATGCCTGATGCAAGTAAATTGCTAAAGCAGCCCCTTTTTATATGATGGTTTAATTAACAACCATCATGTTACTGCATTTAATATGATTCACAGTGGTTAACAGAGAATTCCTTTTCCGAGGCAGGGACCATCCCTTCCCTTTGTGATTTAACAGGCTTTTCCTCACTGCTGTAAGGAGCAGAGAAAGTCTCTTGTCTTGTTCCTGAGACGGCAAACTCCAGCACTCCAGTGTGTAAGAACTGAAGACAAGGCAAATCACAACCAAAATCACTTTTGTCCAGATCTGGAGCCCATCAGCAGCAGGCTGAGGGTGCCTGAAGATTCCAGACAGGGTGGTGGGTAACCCCATGTAACACTGCTAACCACAACAGAGAGCACTTTGAGCAAAAGGTGCACAGTCAGCTTGCTACTGTTGAAAAAGATTTCTGGAAACTATTGCCATCCTTAACATTTTAAAAGGATGTTTGTGTCCTAAGCATATAAACTGCGAGGGAATTGGACCATGCTTCTCTCTCTAGACTGTAAATAATTTGCAGTGCGAGCTGTTTTTATCACTGTGCTTCAAACAACACTCAGCATATTGCTGGAACCAATTATATAAATAAATTATATAATACGTCTTTGGGTAACTTAAATACCATGCTGAGCAGTCAGTAGTTGAAAACTGAAAGATGCCCAAGCCAAACTTGAAAATAAGAAGATAAAGCATTAGATAATTCAGTCATATTTAGTATAGTTTTATTATCTGTAGCAGCCTGGTAATATAGAGAGATATTTGCATTAAAATACCATTGTTCGTCCAAACAGATGTTTTTATATTACTTTCTTTATTGCGTTTAATAACATATTATGAGACATGCTGTAGTCATAACATATTGTAAAAAATTTTCTGTAGATACAACATTTACTTTTGATTAAACAAATGTGCTGGAAGTTTAGGATATCCCAATGTAATTTAGTGTTATTACTCTGCTATTTTGGTGCAGTTAATTGAATTGCAGAATGGGCTACTTCAAGAAAATATGAAGAATATATTTTTTTATTTCTAAAACTTAAGGTAAACAAATTTACTCCTACATGGTTTAGTGATGAATATCTCATTTTGTTGAAGTTCCAAATAAATCATATTTCCCTGCTTAAGCACAGTTTCTTGATAATGGTAAAATGTTAGTTCTCAAAATACAGATTACAAGCAAAGACCCAGATGAGCAAAGTCAGCAGATAGCAGATATATTATGCTGGACACACCATGAGTATAAACAGATTAAAATCCATGGAGCTAGAGAAATGGAAGGTCAAGCCTTTTAATCCTTTCTTAGTCAAGGATTCTCTCCTGATAATAAAAGAGAGGTAAATTTCTCTGGACTAGAAGACTGTGTGAATAAGAAAAATAAATTTAAAAAAAAAAAAAACAACAAAAAACCAAACTAAAACCAAAACATCAAACACCCCCCACCCCACCCCCCCCAAAAAAAAGAATGGTAACAGCAAGGTCAACTAGTTTCAAATAAAATTATGTCAGTGAGAATGAAAGTGGGATGAAAATGGGAGAGCAGTGAACATGAAATTATCATGGGTAAAGAAGGGAAAGCTCTCATGACAAACGGCCATCAGTGGTTGGAAAGGCACTACTTCCTTCTTATCTTTGATTTCCAAACATGTTGATGCCTCTGTACAGAAGAGATTACAGAGGTTAGTCTCTGCTACATTTTGTCAGGACACTGACTTTCTATGCACATTCTGTATACTTTGAATCTTGGTACCCAGAAGGCATTTATTAATACAGCGCTGGGTGATGACCAAGATCGTGCTACAGGAGGTGAAGGAAAATTAGAAATCTCTGAGCAAAACACTGCTTTAATATTATTAGTCACCATCACATAAGCAGAGCCCTCTGCATCTGCCCAGAGTAAAAGGGAAGCTGTGTCTGTTCAGGTTACCAGGTCAAGGTGTCCTTGATGTAGATAACCTGATCATTAGCTTCTTAACACAAAGTTTGAGTTTTAATATGTATTAGCTGCATATCATATAACCTCAGTGAGTCTGTGTTGCAGACTATCCTTATCTAAATGATTAACATTCGATCATAAGTGGTGGCTAAAAAAAGGTGCAGGAAAGATCAAAACAGTGCCCTAATTAAGCAGCATCCCCTTGAACACATTTGCAGTCTCAAGGTGACTCCTCAGTCTGTGCTCCTCAGCCCAGCAACAGGGTTGTTTGCCAAAGTTTAGAGGAGAGCAACTGAAAGACAGCAATCTGCTCAGGGCCTGATTCCTGGAACAGGAAAGAGAGGAAATTCTCGCTTGCAAAAACTGGCATGCAGAGGAGCTGAGCCCAAAGTGTAACCAGGGCTCAGTTCACCAGTTGAGTTATGCACACCCAAAGCAGGAATTTAATTTCAGACAGAGATCCCACAGCATGTAAAGGGCATTGTGCTCTGCTGTTGTGAATGTATAGCCTGCAGACTGAAGTAAGGAGACATTAGTTCATTACATCAAGAAAAGAAATGAAGGTCCCTGACTACTTCTTGGGAAGGGTGCCCTTAGGGAGCTGGGAGAGGTCTCAGGAGAGGCCAGATAGGTGACAGCTGGGCTCAGGGAAATGTGAACTGCATCTACAGCTCATTCAAGGAACATAAGGTCACATTTACAGTATTTGCTGATGAACGGCACTGTACATCCTGGGCAGTCTACCCTGCACTGTTAGAAATCATAAAGTAATTCAATATGTGATAAGGGCGTAGCTTGGTACTCATCAAGTCTGAAATCTCAGTTTCTGCAAAGGGTCACGCCCTTCTGCTTCGATGAACTATTGAACAATAAAAGCCTTTGGACTTGGCATTCAATGAAATGTGAAATTGAGGTTAAATGCCAGTTCTTCAGTCCAAGCACTTGTGGCTAGTTGAGGTGAGGCAATCAGTCACTACAAGGACATAGGGATGCCTTACAGAACCAACTATTTCTTTCCTATTTTTTGAACCAACTTTGAGGATTTTCAGGAAAACTGAAAGCTAAAAACCCCTACATGGGTAGAAGCTTCTCTCCCCTATTTTGTTTACCCCATTCAAAAATCTTGAATTGCACTTTTAAATAGTTGACAATGTGTAATCTTAGGAAATCACATTCCCAGTGTTCAAACATATTTTGGGACTTTGCTAATATGATATTAAAGTGTATGAGACACACTGGCTACCATTTGGTCTGAAGGAAACAACAGATGCCAGGTAAAATAAGAATCCAGTGCTGCCAGTTGCAGGGCCTGGAGGAAATACCAGAGATGTCGATGGAGTAGAGGATGGTGATAATTCTAGGCTATGTCTACACAGCTTGTCAAGCACAAATAGGGAAACTCCTGTGCACCCCCTGACCCCATGCTCTGCGTGCCACCAACTCTATTTCTCAGTCAGCCTGTTGGTATGAACATTGCATAAGAAACTCTGAGCTATAAATTTGGTTTGCTTCTAGGTGAAGCAACCTCAGGAACCATGTAAGAAGGATTGCTTAGATGTAATTTTTGTCAGACAGGATATATGGTAGTTGCCAAGGCAGTAACATTTCATCTATTCTGTCTGCACAACAAAACATCTGTTTCACATCTGAATTCACCCACCTGCCTGCTTGTTCCTCCATTCTTCTTTTGATTCTCACCTGAACAGAAATGTCAGAGTGTTGTTTGTGAATGTGGACTGCACTGTGCCCCTAGGCCACTCTATATAGCTGGTATTTGTTCTCAGGAGTGCTCTTTCCTGTGACACTTTGCATGGAGAAATTGAGTCTCAGGCCAGATTACTCCCCTGGCCCTGGTAGCAAGTAAGTTCCAGTGATGTCCTCCATCAGCAGAAGAGATCACACAAGAAAGATGTGCATGTATTCTCCATCTCTAGGATGCATTTCAGTTTTTTGGCCTTTTCTCTTTAGTTTCCTGCTAGTAAATTCTTGTGGAGGAGGGCTTTTATCTCTCCTTCTCCAAGCTTTTCCTTGCCTTTTGTAAATTCTTAATTTCAAAGGTGTTCTTCAAAGACATTTTTCCCTCCTGAACCTAAGTGAAGTTTAATTGTCCTCAGATAAAGGTCCTTACTGTTTCACAAGAGGAGAATGATACAGAAGCTTCTGTGATCTTAGATGTAAGATACACATGAATACAAAAACTATGGATGAACTGTTTCAGATGCTAGAACAGGAAGGCTGTTCAGAACTCTGGCTTTATGGAAAAAATAGCCAGAACTAGGGTAGCTATAGCAACATGCATATAGCCACGTTTGAGGGAAATCTAGCCCTCATAATGGGTAATCCAATGAAGCAAACAAAGCAGATACCTAAGTAAATCTAATAAAACTATTAAAATTAATTTAAGATTAATATAACAATATAAAAATCCTTTGCACAGCATGCGAAAATTTTAACTCTTCAGCCTCAGTAAGCAGTCAGGCTTATCACATCCCCAAACTGTGTTAGAAACAAATTGTTTCTTAGAAACCAACTTCAATTGTCAATCTGATCCTTTATGCACCCATGTGCACACACACGCACCCACATTCCATGGGCATTCCATCATATCTGCTACCTGTATGCATGGTGCTCGTGCATGGGGACATATTCTGTAATGCTGTTTAAAAGCCGTGCTCTTCCTTGATCTCCATGATAGTATCAGCAGTGAAATCCTTGCAGGCCATGCTGGTGCAGAATTCCTGCCCTTCTTCTCGAGCAGCAAAGGTCCTTGGCCTTGCACTGGAGCCGATCTTTGGCCCGTCAGCAGCACGGGGCCTCAGGCACAGCCGGATTCAGCAATGACAAGGCAGCACATGCCGGGGTTGGAGCTGCTTCTTTACACTATCCATCGTCTTCCCATCAAACTCACAAACTCTCCCAGAGCCAGAGACAAGCTTCTCAGTGGGCAGAGGGTAAGCAGTTCCCTTTGTCTGAAAAGCAGTGAACAATTCTTTAAAGCACAAATTTACATTTTATGATTTTGGCCCTTTTTCTGTAGTCTCTCACTCTTGGAACTCTTTCCCTCTTTTATGATCCAAGCAGCCGCCCATTTTCATTTAAATCATTCCTTGAAACACTTTCTCTGCAAAGCCTCTGGCTACAGATGACTGGATATGGCAGAAACAGCGTTTGAATTCAGAACAAGGGTTTTGTTTGAGCAAATTGTTTGGGGGATAGCCACTTTTTTTACCACACCTGATAGTCCACAGAGTATTAGCATGCAAACAAAAATCTAGTATTCAGTAGCCATTATTTCACTATTCTTCTGTTTAAGAGATCCACTCATCTAATCACAGCACCAAGGAAATAGAAACATATCACATCATTTAGTGTATCAATTACTGGCCTTAAAATTTATTTCAAAACAGGGTAAAAAAAAAAGTACTTAACTGTATTATTCTGAATCATCTCCTTTACTTGATTTGTGGAGAGTCTTTTGTATCTATATGTTCTCTAAGTTAGATTGTGGAGCAGTAGAGGAAGGGCTTCTTTACCCAGTAACTCTCAATGCTAATATTCCTAAAAACTTTCAGCCAACAGTGCAAAAGCAGATTTCCTTGAGCTGCAGTGAAATGCAGAGGCAGAGGAGGGGAGAGTCTCCAGGAAGTATTTGGGCAGAATCTCTCTGTGCACTCCTTCTCTCGTGTGCCCGTGCACACCGTCACACACAGGCTTGTGTGCACACCACGGTGCCAAGTGCTTTTTTGATGCCACCAAAAGCTGAGCACCTCAGAAGAGGAGGAGCAGACCAGAAAAATGACCACCACAAGCTCTTTTGGTTCTGTGAGTTTCTGGTCCTGGGATTCCTTGCACAGAATACCAGCAGCAAATTTATGGGCGACACACAGCAGGTCAGATACTACAGTCGTGGGAGGAATGCCCAGTTGTCTATGTGGGTGCAGAGTCTCATCTCTGAGTACCATAAATTCCTTTTAAGATCAGCCAAAATTGTGTCGATTCAATCCAAGACATCATTAACCTCAATAATTGCCTTGTCCCTTTAGTCTCAAGGTTCTGTGATTTTTCATCTACTTTCTCTCTGTCTGTAGGCCCAGAAAATAGGCTGGACTGTGCTGACTTAACTGCTCCATCAAGGACTCAGTGACTGGGAACAGCCGTCCTTCCCTGAGAAGAACCCAGCTGAATAAAGTTAGCAGAACCATTTGACACTAAATAATCAGGTGAATGATGATAAGTTCCCTGTGGTGAGACAGAAATATGACGCAAAACAAACCAAAGGCTCTTGCTAAACATTTGTGTTCACAGGTAAATATTGTGTGGCCACAGGCTGTCCATTCATAAGGTGGCACCAGGAGGTCACTGTGCTGAGTGTGGCCATTCCCCTTGGTATCCCCTTCCCACTGAGACCACAGGGACCAGCTGCTGACCTTGGCCAGGGCTGTGCTAGGGGAGTACCATCCCACACAGGCCTGAACCACAAAAAGCTGTTAAAGAATTGTGACTATCCCATTTATTCAAACAGTAAATATGTGTGCATGTGTGTGTGTTTATGTATGTAAAATATGGCAGGAATGAAAAATCTTATGGAAAACTTGAAAATCATGTCCTCAGTACAGAGTTAAGATATAGGCTGCCTTTTGTGCAAATACATCTTTTCTAATTCCTTTGCCCTCTGAATCTAAACCCAGCAAGTTGTTCCCTTGTTTTCCTCTGAGGAGATGAATGTTGCCACCACTTTGCTTGTGCAGTATGGGTGATGTCTGTGCCCCATCAAGCATTGCCTTATTAGCACATCCTGCAAAGTGATAACCGGCGGTGTAAAGTCCTTGCCTAACATTTATAAACATTTCCTCAGCAGAAACGCCAGGCACTCCAATGCATTTAATTTTAGGGAAGCAGCTGGTCCAAAACAGTGGAGACTGTATTATTAGTCTCTCTCTGGGGCAGGACTGATCATGCTTTCCCATAGAGAGAAGGGGCAGATATGGGTTAGGAGTAGCTTTTGTGTCATCCAGGAGTCTGGTTTTACTCTACCACCAATGTGACTGCCCGGAGAAGGGGAGATGACCAAACTTGGTTTCAGCCAGCTGTATCCTGCTGTGGTGGCAAACTAAGCTTGAGCAAATGGTTAGGGGTACTCAGAAGAGTGAGGTGTTGCATTTCAGGGGGCGCTGTGGTGAGGGGAAACAGAAAAGTAATGCAATTGCCTTTTCTTCAAAAATGAAGGCAATTCAATTTTCCTGAATTGCCACAGGAAAAAAACCCTATTATTATAAAGGATTGTACTTGTTGAAAGCCCACAGAGATGCCCAGCAGAGCTGAGTGGTACCAGAGTAATCACTGGTCTGTGCAGACAGACCTAAGCTACAAAACCTCTTACCCAAGCACATGTTCCTCATCCCAAGGGCAGTGAGATGGTGCTGCCTGAGCCCTGCTTAATTACTGAGTAAGGAGAAAACATATGGGAAACCTCAGGATGGGGAAGCAGCACAAAATGTCTTTGTAGAGTGCCTGTGCCAGTAACACTGCCCTGCATCCTGCTAGGAAGCAAGCCAGGGAGCATTGCCTCAGTGAGAGGAGCTCTGAAAGCCTTGATTCAATTTGTATCCAGCTCAGCTCCACGACTGTCTCTTAGCTGCTTCAAATTACTTTCTTTGTGGCAGCCCAGAAATTAAATGTTAACTCAGAGAACTATATTAATCTCTATTAGGAAGGAGCTGGAGTCTAAATAGCTCGAACCTAGGCTTTCTGGTGTGTCAACTGAAGGAACATGCATATATCCAATCTATAAATCAGTTTGTCTGGCAGACCAGCCAAAAGTAGGTGCCACAAAAATACAATAGTCTAAGCAAAATGTTTATCTTGAAATTTTTTATGACCTCTGTAAAAAAGCCCCAAACAAATAAGACAATAAAACTATGACAAAAACTAAGAACTACTCTGGGAAAGCTAAAAATACTAAAATAATTTAAAATGTATTTTTTTAAGCTCTTTTTCCAACACTGCAGAATACAATGGCATACTGCAGGTTTTCTGCTGCTATTGTGCTGTTTATATAAGGGAAATTCCCTTTTAAGTAATTCTTCTTTAAGAGAAGAACCTGAAATTCTTCACTATAATACACTAGGCAGAGAAAATGCCTGCTGCCATCAAAACTCATTTCTCTTGTTGAGGCAGTGGCCAGCACTACACGTTCAGGAAAAAAAGAAGTGCAAGAAGTGCTAAAATGAGCAATTACCAAGGAACCTGCCCCTAGCAAAAGTTGTCTTCTAATCACTGGGCAATTTATTATTATTTAAGATCTAAAGAATGGTGATTTATACCCCTTGTAATTTGTTATTCTACTGAGTGCAATGCTTGGTGTTTTTTATTATTCATGGGCCTCTTTAAATCTTATTTCTTTCCTGACCTCAATAATAGCAGCTGGGGCAGTAAGTTTCACAAGTTAATTATTGCTTGTGTATAAAGGCCCTTCCTTAAAAGAATTGTATTTTACTTACATTTGCCTCTTAATTTGCTTGATCCTCTCCTGTTCCTGCACTCTGACTATGAAAACTTCCTCTGTAAGGTTCATTATTCTGCTTTAAATTCATCCTCAAAAATCATTGCTCATTTGTCTTCTTTGTCAGCTCCAAGCCTGTGCATCCCTTTCTGTGCAGACAGAATCTTTGTGTTACCATTTGTACCCTGAATATTTTCTCCATCAGCTGTCCTCTGGCAGGTTTTACTAAATATCTCCAGGCTGCAGAATTGTTTAGCCCTAGCAAGGTGACCACCAGGATGTTGGTAAATAACAGCAAAAAATCAGGAACTCTTCCCAAATTCTCTTCCTAATTAGGAAGTGAGCCCCTGAGCAGACCTTTGGACCAGCAGTGCTTGCACCGTCTGCCAGAGCTGTCACAATGGGGAAATATATTGTCCCTGAGCAAATCCTGCTTGACAGTAAGGACTGAAATTAATGCTTTGCTGGGGCTTGCCTCCTTCCATGGCCCTTTCTGGAGTTTCTCTCCTCCCACTGCCTCCTCTGGCTGTCCCACAGCCCCCTTGGGCCAGGACTCCTGTCTGCTTCCCCCTAGGGCACAACTGTCAGGGCCAGAGGGCTGGTGTCACAGAGACCCAGTGCCAAAACTGACAATCCATCTCCTCCCTCTCCCTGCATTTTCCCAGGAGAGAAAGTGGGGGATCACTCAGGATTGAGGCACAAGCAGTGACTTCCTAGTCCTGCCCTGTCCCAGAATCACTCTGCTCTTCCTCATCTCACATGGGAATTTTAATTGTTTCAGGAGGTGGAAAACTTTCTTCCTCCTTCATTTAACCCCTGTGCCTGACCCCAAGCCCTCTCACACACTGAATGCCCAGCCCCTGCCCATGCCTCCTACCGCCTCCTGATGCAGAAATGCCTCACCTACCCCAGAGCATCTGCCTTCTTTTGTGGTCTTGAAGAAGGGGCAGTAGAGCAGAGCAGTGTGTTTCTTCAGTGGTGGCTTTCTCCATTGCTGCTTTTAAACCTTATGATCCTGCCACAAGGAGTAAGTCTGGGCAGATGCTCCATGTAACAGAACTCCAGAGCAATCCCTATTTCTTGTCCCTATGCACAGGCAACAACATCAAGATGCACCCAAACTGCTTTGGCTGTAAAACTCGATTATCTGGTTACCAAGGATTTGAGAAGTGCCAGTGAAAGATGATGGGAACAAGATTTCCTGACTTGCATTGTGCTCCCTGGTTGTTTCTCTCTTGGAAGTCAACAAAGGGAGGGAGTTCCCAACCCCATCCCCTTCCCCAACACAACAGTGTCTGTGCCTGCAGTTGCTACTGTCTCAACCTTGCTTCAGAAGCAGGGATTAAATGACCCATGAGTATATATTTGGGGGGACATGCAGTAAATCAAATATCCATTTGGACAAGTCATGTCTTGTCTTCTAATTATCTTGAAGTATTTGATGTTGACAGCTTGGGATCTCATCACAAGTTTTGCATTATGTTAGTTTTCTTTTTTTTTTTCCCTGTTCTCAGCCTGTTGCCTGGATGTAGTAATATCATTTGAAGGCTGATAGTAATTTTTGAAATAGTAGTTCTGAGTCTTCCCAATTGCACTGAAAGGACTCTAAAATCAGAAAAGAAACAGAATCTAGAGTATATATTTTACAGGTGTTTAAATGAACCATATTAATTTGGTAGAAAAAATCCAAATCTGCTTTTTACTTACGTGGACTGGTGAGATGATGTGTACATCTCAATCTCATTTCAGAAGCTCAGGTATTTTCCAAATGTGACTGAATTATGCAAGAAATATGAGTATTCATCCAACATTACTGGAAACCCTGTTCCAGCAGTCCTGGGGAAAGTGAGATAGTAGGAGTCAGGGCACATTGGTGAAATGAGAGGTGACCCAGCAAGCAGGGCAGACACAGGCAAGAGATGTGGGTGGACTCAAGGGCAGATCTCTGCAACAGGTTCTGGAACTCACATGGAGAGGGAAGGACAGTGAGCAGAGGGTGGCTGTGCACAGGCACAGATGTGTGTCTGCATGTGTGTGGCAGGAGCTGTGACCTTACAAGGGAACATGCCCCTGAGTGCAAGAGGAAAGACAGGGAGAAGAACTTCCCTTTGAGTATGTGGAGAAGGACAAATGGCAAAAGCCCCTTTTATGGCAGCTAACTGCCAGAGACTCCAGGAAAAAAAAAACAGGAGGTTTTGATATACTTCTCTAACAGGGAGGTTTTATTACTACATGGGGCAGGCATCACTGTTAGTTTGGCTGGCAGGGGAGGACCGGTGCAGGGTTTTACAGAACAGCAGACACAGAGGTGGGAAGGATGGGAGAGTGGGGGGCACTGCCTAAAGGAAGTGGCTGAAAGAGTCAATAGACAAAAGAGTGACATGACTGTAAGAAGTTTGGAACAACAAGGTGAGACACAGAGCTATGCAGCTCTTCCCTCGCTGGGCTGCAGCTCCTAAGCTGAAAATTTGTGTTCCATTGGGCAAACACCTGTTTGGACTGTGTGATCTCCCCAGAGCCATGGGACTGACAGGTCATCCCATGGTGCTGGCTCAGGCAGGAAAGGACACAGAAACCATAGCAATCCTGACAGGCCTGCCTGGCTTGGCCCCGTCAGCAGCGTCTGCTGCACCTGAGACATCTTATAGCTCCCTTAAACAAACACCTGACAGTCTCCTGGGGCACATCTAAACTACTGTGGAGATGGGCACTGAAGCACCTGGCTCTAGTTTCTGCCTCTTCCTCGAGCTCTCTTGAGAAACAGCCTCTCTCTCCACCTCTTTAAACCACAGCTAGCTGTGCTTCCAACAACATATCCCTCCCTGTAAGAGGGTCCAGCAAGGAGGCTGTGGACACTGGGGCTTTGCAGGAGGCCAAGATCTGTTTGCAGTGCTGGTTCTTGGAGCAATGGGCAGCACTGCACCCCATGGACCAGCTGGGTGAGAGAGAGAGACGCCAGGGCTTTGCTGGGGTGACCCAAGAACTTGTGGATAAAACCCATCAAGCTCCAAGAAGTCCTTTCCTATAACCAGCATGGCCATGGATAGGGGGCACGCTGAATATTTGTTAAAAAGCCTATCTTGGAGATATGAGTTATCCAGTAGTGTAAAGGATACCCAGGGAAAATCCAGGAAAGCTCAGGTCCCATAGTGCTGCAGAGAAACAGCGAGTTTGGGGATGTCACAGTTTTCCTTCTCCTGATACAATTCCTTGTTCAGTGTTGGAAGGAAAGGACCCCACCACTCTCTCCACCTAGAAGGAGCTCTTACTTTAGCTTAGCTGGTATCACATGTATAACTGAGGAGTATATCAGAAAGAGAAGCTCAGACTATTGTGTTCAGTCTCAGGACAGGAGAGCTACGAGCGCTGACTCAGCAGGAGCTGCCTTTACTCTAGAAGAAGAAGAAGATTTATCCACAACCAGCAATTAAGATGTCGTCTCTATTTGATACAGAAATCACCCTTGCAAATGATCTACAGAGGAGTATTTCTCTACAAATGCACCTCAGTTCTATTAATGACATTGGGAGATGTTTTTGCAATATTCAGTGCAAGACAGGACCTGTATAGCATGGAGGGTGGCAGCACCCAGACTTTTCCCATCTAAGAAAATACCCAAAAATACTGTACGACGACAGCAAGCCTGACCTTTTTCCAGACAGTAGCATCAAATTATCAATTAAAAAAAAAAAAAAAAAAAAGAGAAGCAGTCCTTCTAAGAAGCAAAGTGAGCTCTGGAAACCAAGTAATTTAATGCCCTTTAATGTCTCCAGCCAAGCTACATATTACTTAGAGCAGTAAGGGGGGAAAATAAAAAAGGCAAAAAAATCAAACCACCTTTCATTCCCATGAGGAGGTCACAGAGTTTATCATGTCCCAAGGCTTACAGCCTGGCCCAGGGGTTACAAAAACCAGCAGGAAGCATTCCTTCAGAAAATGATACATCTTTTCCCCTTCTGTCAGGATTTTGCTTCTCTAATCAGATAAAACCACATATTATATTCAGTATCCTTAGAAAAGGAAGATATGAAATGGTGCCTTTTATTCAACTCCTTTAAGGCCTTAAAAAGAACCATAACAAAAAGTCCAGTCTACCTGCCTGACCGCTTCTCTCATCTCATGAAAGATAGGAAAGCTGTTTATGTATTTTCTTTAAACTTTAGCTCAGAAATTCAGGTTCCCTCTCTCTGTCTTTCTCTCTCTCTTTTTATTCTTCCAGCTCAGACTATCAGGCATGCCTTTTTCTGTCAAACTTGATGTGAGCCTAAGGACTTGAAGAAAGCCATCCACCTGTGCCTTGTAGCAGGAGAGCCTGTGGAGTACCACTACCACTAGTAAAGCAACCATGCAGGTGAACCCAATGTGCTCAGCTCTTTACTTCTACACATTGAACTCCCAGCAGTAGACACAGTTTCTCAAAAATCATATAAAATCATATAACCTTGTCTCTTCAGCAAATGGTAGAGAAATCTCACAATCCACTTCATTAATCCTCTCGATGGGCAGGAACAAGGCTATCAGAAAGCAACATTACAGGTGAGAAAAATTAAACAAACACTTTAGGACTTCTTCGTGCACTTTTAAATTAATAACAGAGGAAAAAAACTTAAACAGAAGTTTCTATCACAGAGACATCAAAGCTTTTAAGCTTGGGCTGTTGTAATACAAGATGATTCTAAAAATTGCCCCAAAACAGCAGCTTGTTAAGCAGGCAGGTACTTACCTGTAAGGCTGAGCAGGCTACAGAACCCATTTCTACCACAATATCTACCAGCTATTCTGCTGTGGAAATACACTCTTCAGCTACATGGCTGCAAACAAGCTCATATCTTAGCAGAAGGGAGAAAACACCCACTTGGTCCCTCTACAGCAGCTGCCTGCCATGGGGATGTGGTTTGAACTTGCAGGGGAAAGGCAGGGCTATACCTAAAAGCTCACTGTGGTTGAACATGAGGCCAGTGAAAGTCAATGTTTGCCCCTTTTTTCAACTCACAAGTTTTACAGCATTTCTCCAATATTTCCAGGGGAAGAAGAACTATAAACTGCCCAGGAATACATGTTGACTAGGATTAAATAAGGGACAGGACTGCAACTGCCTTTCAGCTGCTATTAACGTTCCAAACACTAGAGCTGGAAAAGTGATAATCTGTAAAGGGGATAAGTGTGGCTCGCAGCAGCAGAGAAAAAGACGACTCCAGCTAGATATCCCCATGGGAAATTTTGCTTTAGGAAGTTGACAAGCTAATGACAATCACATAGACAAGACCCAGCAAAAGGGAGTGAGAGCTCATAAACCATCCATAGAGCTGGAGAAAAATTTGAGGTGTGTCACTGACAAACTTGTTCATGATCTGAGGGCAAGATTTACACTCTTGGGGGAGAAGATTTGTGAGGCAAACCAGTCATGGTGGAATTTTAACTCAATAGCCTGTGGTGGGGTAGGAAAAGGGAGGCCCCAAGACATGGAGAGCACTTACAGTCATTCCTTCACTAGTGCCCATCTCTTGGAACTGTGCTTGAATGAAACCAAGAATGAGCAGGTTCTTGCTGTGAACCTTTGACTGTCTTCAGTGAAAGGACCCCATAGGACCATCATTACTCCAGAAACTGGACCAGATCCCATGTCTAGGGCTGCATGTGTTAAAAGGGCTTAAGGCCATCACCAGTGAATTTGCTGAGACCCTGCCACACTCTGGGAGGCACACTGCAACAGGCTGCATTTGAAAAGTGGCTCCCTGACCTAGCCCTCTTTGTGGCTTCTTCTTCCCTCCATAAGATTTGCTTTTGCATCAGAAAAATTCCTCTGGGCAGCCTGAGCCATCAGCTGGAAAGACCTGCACCGTCCGGGAGGAAGGAGGCCAGGCTCATTCAGTTGTATTTTTGGAGGAGCCAAGGTTATCCTAGCAGTTGAGCTGGTTGCTTGCCAGGAGGAGCAAGGGAAGCTAGGAAGGACATTTCTAAGGAAAACCTCAGTCTTTGGCTTAAAATGTGTGGCACAGGACCCAAGGATGAAGTTAGGCTGTGAGTTAGGACCTGAAGACAAAACAATTATTGATGCTTGAACAGCTTTTACAGAGGAGAGAGGGGAGCTGTGGACTCTTACCAGTGATGTCTGGAAGTGATGGGGCACAGACATGCAACACACCATGGTTTTTTTAGGTATCACTAATGTTTCTGCATGAGGCTGGGGGTTCTGGTGACATCAGGGTTTCAGTCGACATGGGGCTGGGTGCATGTTCTGGAGATTTACAAATGAAGCTGTAATAGGTTTGTCATGCTTGTCAGCATCTCTAAGAGCTCTGGGTTTAGATAAGCACTGCAGAGGATGCATATTTAAACAAACATTGGGAAGACTCTTATTTTCTCATCCATCACTTTGCAGGTTTCCTTTTTAACCTCCTCAGGAGGTGAGACACCTGCCTGTGTGTATATGTGTGTGTATGTGTGTGTGTAAAATCTTTCAAATTCCATCTGGGTTGTAATGAATTTTAGTGCAAGGCAGTCAATATAACTCATATTTCAATTTCTAGATACGTCATGTACAAAGGATTCAGGAATGTGTCTATCAGCCCATCTTCTTCCAGCATCTTAGAGAAGAGAGGAAAATCATTAGGAAAGAATATGTGTTTTAAATAGTCAGAATTCTTCATAATTTCCTGTATGGACATTTTCTTTCTTAAGCATGCTAGTTTATCCTGAACCCTTGGACTTGAAAAGAAACCTCATATAATTAAAGGATTTTTTTTTTTCTTTCAGCAGTAAAAAGATAATTGAAGGGGGAAACAACCTATTCCTCTCATGAATAATCTTCAGTTTGGGTCTATGACTGCTCTGTGGTCAGCGATTTGTTGGCCTCTATGGTCTGGCTGTGCTGGCTGTGAGGACACTCTGGATTCTGAAAATCTCTGACCTCTTTGCCAAGCAGGGATGCCATGAGCTCCATACCAGCTGCCAAGGTCTACTCTTGCCCCTAGCACCACAGTTGGGAATTGGGTCTGGGAGAAGGTGGGAGCAAAGCTTGTTATGCCAGAGCTCAGCACTGCAGTGGGTGCCTGGAACAGGGGTCCTGGTGGGAGGAGCATCCTGCCAGGAGGTTAGCCCAATTAGCCCAAACTGGACTATGGCTGAATGAGATTACTCGTGTTAAAGTTGTCATGTGGTTGCACTTGCTGGACTGCCCACACAGCTTAGTTAATTATCTCTAAAGGTCTTTGTGATCTCCTCACTTCTTACTGAAAGGTCCTGTAAGGGGCATCACAGAAGAAGGGAAGCAGCTTTGAGCATCACAGAAGACTTAATTAGCTGGACAAAATTTACCATGGGTATAACTAGGGGCAAGACATGACACTTCTGCAAGTGTTACTCATTCAACACCCTACATTTAATTATGCACTTCTATAGCTATTTTGTGTCTAAATTGTCACTGCCAAGGGGGGTCTTGCTATTACCCAGGTTATTGTGGTCCAAGATAACATATAAGCATGTGGGCTTTGGACAATTTTTTATAAATTAGCTTTGGAGTTCAATCAGCTGTCCCTATCTGGATTTATAGGTGACCTTTTCTTTTGTTAAATGATTATTTAAAGATGACATGAGAATATAGTGTACTTTGCCTGCCAAATTTTTGCCTCACTCTTTCCTGGATTGTGATTGAGGTCCTGCTTCTGCTGTGCTAAACCTAATAAAGATTGTAGCATTTGTTTTGACACTTCTGTGCCCAATGCATTCATATGAGCACTGGCTGGGACCTGACAGTAAAGACAACTTGAGGCACTGCTTAGTGCCTCACAAACATTACCTACACCACCTTTCTGAGGGGGCCACCCACCACAAATACCTGCAGTTCAACAGCCAGGGAAGCTAGATGGGTTAAATAATCACATTATTATGATAGTCATATGTTAGGGGGACCGCAACAGATGCCTAAGATCTGAACCCCCTCAATGCTTAACAAATGCCCAACAATTCAGCCCCCTCTTCATCCTCTGGCCAGTTTCCTTTGAAGCAGACAGGACAGGGGAGGCCAGCAGAGAGGATATCCTATATGAACTCAGGCCTGGAAACCGGGACATGCAAGAATGGAGTGATTTGCCCAGGGTCATGGAGGAAGTCTGTGAGGAGGCAAAAATACAATCCAGGTTTTCTGGGTCTCAGGACCATGCTCTGTCCCAAACAGGGAATCATGGCCAGAAACTGCACACAAACCAGGAAATTTTAGCTACTGGACACATATTGATATTTTGAAATTCTGTTTTGTTTGTGTGACTGTTCCAGTTTCCCTAAAATTGCCATAAGTATTTTAGAAGCTGGACTGCTACCTTTTCAGCAAAACACATCTGAGCCTGAGAAAGGGCCAACAGAGGAGCTGAGGGTTCATTATGGCAGGACACTGTACCTCAGGGAAGGTGCACCACACCGTAGTCTGAAACCACTGAATTACAGCTCTCTGGCAAATCCCCAGCAAGCCTTTACCCTCTATGGGTCCCCTATTTCCTCTTCACCCTGAATCAGTTTTTTGTTCTGCTGATAAAATCATTATCTTTCTTTCTTTGACCACACTGGGCACCCTGACCTTGCAAAAATGAGACAAAGTACCACACAGGGACCTAATGATTTAAATATGAGACTGCACATTTCATCTTGAAATTCAGACGATCTTATTAAAGTGTGGAGGGAAAACAGACAGAAGTACAGCCTTTTGTGTTTGGTTGGGTACATGTATTATTTATGATGTAGAATGAATGACTGATTACCTTGAATCTTGATATGTGAGGCAAATGAAGAAATGTTACCTCTTTATATGCAATGCTACAGCAAAGTGGTTTCTTCAAGCCTCTGATGTGGGAAAAGCTGGATTATGGCACATTTCGTATGTTTGATCTGCTGCTGAAAGGTAAACAGGCAGAGTTGATTTAACAACAAGGACCTACAGTCATCTGTGGGGCAAATTCCATTGTATTTAACAGTATGGTACCGGAGCTGTGTCTGCCCAGTATCTGCTGATTAAAGCTTCATGGAATGGCAATGTGATTACTGGCAGAGCAGTGACCTTCACCCTTGCAACTCAGCTTCAAGGGCCACAGAGCTCTGCAGCTGAATAATAGACTCATGTCTGCAGAAGACTTCAGTTGTAAAATCAAGGCACTTCCTTGACTTTGTGATTTTCTCATAATGGCCATCAGGATAGCAGGAATTAATCCATTTTCCACACTGCCAAAACGACCTCTAAATTATTACAGACAAAGAGAGGAAGACTGAGCATTCACACTTGGTGGGAAAAGACTTGGGTCACCAACTTGCATACTCCATCTATAATGCAGTAAGTAATCATGCTGTCAGCAGGTATTTAAAATATTTTCCAACCCATGCTTTAAGTTACTTTTCTTATCACCTAAATGGAGAGGCCAACTCCATTTCTGAGTACAACTAGAGGCTTCAAGAAACAAAGTCCTTCCCTTCCCTTCCTTCCCTTCTCTTCCCTTCCCTTCCCTTCCCTTCCCTTCCCTTCCCTTCCCTTCCCT
>QUSF01000001.1:1977301-2051366 GCA_003676055.1 Chloebia gouldiae
CCTTCCCTTCCCTTCCCTTCCCTTCCCTTCCCTTCCCTTCCCTTCCCCAGGACTCCCAACAGCAGGAGCTTGACCATTTCCCAACCACTGCTATGCACAGCTCAAGCATTTTCAGCATTTTCCTGTGACATATGGTGACCTGTGAGTGTTGCCTATCTTCCTGGTATGTTTACATAGAGCATATAAAAAAGGACAGAGCACCCACACAGATAGACATACTCCAGTGATATGAGTTTAAACATAACTAGAGTTTGCAAGGCATTCTAAGGTGAAAGGCTTCACATAATTGCTGACTACCCTTAAAAGTTGTATTTCTTCTTTTTTATTATTTTTTTTTGCTTAATATACACTGTAAGTGATGACAACTGAATAGGCTATTATCTTACAGGATAATGGCTTTCTGCTGCTACATCGTGCTGAGTTAAATTGGAGATACCCACGTGTGAGCAAGAGAAGGATGTTCATTTCCAAAGCACAGAGACTCACAGTGACAGGATTCTGCTACTATAAAAGCTTTATTCCTTTCATGTAAAATGAACTTATGAAGACATTGTAAAAGTAACTCTTCCTGTTGCAATGTGTTACCAAAAATTGACTCTTATATCTGTTGTCTGCTGCCTCTAGGTATCAGCAAAACCATGCCAGATACATGGACTATTTTAGCAGACAACTAAAGTAAATGAAAACACTCCTCTTCTACCACTAGATTTTGATAGCCTCATCCAGTATCTAATATCTGAATAATCTCATTGACTTTCTGCAGCTTTTGGCACAGTGAGGCACTGGCTGCCATGAGGGCTTTTCTGCATGGAAGCTGTACTACTGCAAAGGCTTGGCTACACACAAAATTGTAACTACACTAGCATAGTAAAAATTTCCCTAGGGTAGAAACAGTTATACCAGTAAAAAAAAAGCTTACTTGTGCTTAAATTTCTATTTCCATACAAGCAGGCAAATAAGCTGTACTAGTATAAAGCACTGTTGTGCCAGTACAAATGTCCCCAGCTAGTGGTTCTGTTGGTTTATCTGTTTCAGTAAAAAACATCACACCTCACATGGAAATAGATGTATCAGTACAAAACCTGAGCCAAACAGGCCTAAGCAAAAACTTTCAAGACAGCCTTTCCTCTTCCCCCCCCCAATACTATAAAAATTATCTTATTAGTAATCTGGACAGATATTTTTTGAGCACTAACTTGAACTACCTTTCAAGTTAGTACTCATTGGCAAATGTGGGTCAAATATTCAGCAGCCTGATAGCATGAATGACAGCGCTTGCAGGGAATATTTTACTGTAGCCCTTATTCTCATTCTTCTCCTTTTTAGGCAGCAATTAATGCCCTGTGTAGAGATACTGGTGTGGACAGGGGCTGTGTGAGAAGCTGTGCTCACTAGGGCTGCCTGAGCACTGTGCTGACTCAACATCCCTTCTCCTGGAACTGCTCATTGCCTTTGGGGCCACTTTGGGTTTCCCTGCCTGACCCCGCAGCACAGCTGGGGGGACAAAGTAGGAGAGGATGGTGCTGACAGCTCTACCCACACCCCACAGACAGACAAAGGAGTTTCAGAAATCAGGCAGACCAAACCACATGGCAGAACCTGTTCCCTTAAAAACAGAAAAATGCAATCCTCATCATACTGGATACTGGTCTCATGATTTTGTGGGTCTGACTCATCATTCTTCATCTCTGAAAATTCTGCCTCACACACTGAAAAATAAAATCTGCTCCTAGGCACAGGTCAGGTAGAACTGGGGTGTATTTAAAAAAAAAAAAATCAGGTTTACATCTTCCATTTGGAATTTCACTGGCAGACTTCAGTGCTGGGGTGGTTTGTTGCTGTGGAGAATAATGTTACCTGCTCTTGGGAGAAATCTCCCTCGGCAAGTTAAACCCATTTTTTTCTAATGCTACCTTTGACAATTGGTGACAATTTACTGTCCTGGGCATATGAAGCAAAAGGGAATATTTGCCACTGTTGGTAACAGTAGAAAACTTTATTCTGGTTAAAGGTATACAAAGGGAACAGTTTGAAATTAGTTTTGAAATCTCATCAACATTGCATCTTTAGACATGTAACATGAGACCTGCATTCCAAGGAAAACAAGAAATCCTCACCTTTTGTTCAGTTTTGGGAACATGCAGCACATTATTTCCCTGGGTTGGGCTTTATGCTGTCCGTTAGCACCAGGAAAAACACTCTGGAAATGAGGTACTGCATCTTGCCCCATAAGCCTAAGAGCAGCTCTTCTGAACCAAGGCAGAAAAAAAGGGGGGATGAAGGGAAGTACAGGTAGTCCCCAACCACGTTTTGACTTGTTTTGTACTGGGATTAAAATCTTCAGTCTTTCCACTGCAAGAAGCAGCACAAGTTGTGAGCCTGTGCTGGTGCAAGGCTTTTCCTTGAGAACAGGACTTCTCCTGTGCAGGGTCATTTGTTGTGAATTTTATCAGCTGAAAATAGTCTCCATTGCCTCCCAAGTGCAGTGTGTAACACAAGATCCACTCTTTGCAGATCATGCCCAGTGATTTAGAACGTGCAAATGATTTAAAATGATCCGTACTCCCTCCACCTGGTGCTGCCTGCCTGGGCTGCCATCCTGTGTTTACATGGGGACTAATAGAAAGATCCTTGTTAAGGCACTCAGGCACTGCTGAAGCAGCAGTATCAGGAACCTCCTCCTCTTGGATCTTCCCTTGGGGATAGTGGGTAGTACAGCTGCAGGCAGGCAGGAAGCTGTGATGGACATATTGGCTATTTAACTATCAGGGAACTCCTACCACACAGAAAATCTGTTTTAACAACTGGATTCCAAATCCCTCTTGTATTATGTATTTGTTGGAGATGTGTCTCATTACAGACACAAGTACCTAGGAGCATTATCTAATATTTCATACTTAATGCATTTGAGAGAACAGATAAAAACACAAGGGCATGTTGAGTTACTAAGAGAGGTTGATACCAAGAGAGGTTGAGTGTGTTTCTATATGATCCATACTTGCTGTATTTATTATATGAGCCAGGAAGCTGTATGACTTGGAAAACAGGACCAAAGGATGACACAGGAATCCCAGGCTCCAGTTCTGCCTCTGCCACAAACAACTTGGGTGACCTTAGGCAAGTCACACGACTGCTTTTCTCCCATCCTCCTCTTCTGACTTTTCTAGTTTGTAAAGGTCTTTGGGGCAGGGACAGTCACTTAATGTGGTAATTGCACAGTACCAAACACAGCAGGACTCAGGAGCTCAAGGCTTGTATTTACAAATATAAGTAAATAGTAATATAAATAGAAGGCATTCTGCCTGCTCAGCACACTGCTGCTGGAGAGGATTAACCCATTCCAGAAGTCCAATGTCTTCTTGACCGCTTTGATGCCAGGACAAGATGAATAAAACATGCTACTCATTACTTTTAAAAAGCATTTGCATAAAATATATTGCTATATTTTACTACATTTTCCTGTTATGCAAGCCCACCTTTATGTGGTAAGATTTATTGCATGCTAAGATTTATTGACTTATTTCAGCATGGAAATGACTATTAAGATTGACCTGTCAGCAGTTTTTAATTTAATTGCTCTTTGATCCTTCAGCCTTGAACACATTTGCATTTGCAACTAAGCATCTCTTGGCAACACTTGTAGAATATGGCAGAAGCAGTCCCTGAGATGCAGAGTCCTAAGGAAGCCTGTGAGTTTCTCCATTTCTGGATGTGGACCATCTTGAGTTACCGTAGGTTTTCAATCTCACTTCACAAGCATGCTTACAAGCATGCTTTTGGGTGGCAATAATACTCCTCTCTTTCCCTAATCTTTTGATCCTTTTCTGAGTATAGAATAGGTGGAATCTCAAAGGAACAACTTTCAATCTGAAACCAAAACCAGATATATCTACATCTGCCTGTATTCTGTGTTTCCTGCCCACATTTAGTGAATTAAAATATGTCTTAGGTTGCTCTGTAGTATAAAGCCAAGGTCTGGAGGACTGATGATTTCTATGGCATTGATATGGAAATGTATTACATAGCCTCCTCTTCTGTAGGGAAAACCAGCACTACTCCACAACCTAGTGCAAAACTGACCATTTGGAAATAGGTAGGATGATCAGGACTATAAAGAAGAATGAGGATGTGGAACTTCCCTCTCCTGGAATGAAATACCTGCTCTGCTTCCCAGTTTGAATGACAGATGCATAGGATAAAACTAGCAAGCTTTAACTTGTATAACTGGGCTTAGAACACTTTGTACGAACATTGGCCCCAGTAGCAGTAAAGCAGTAATTTTACATAACACAGAATTGTTGCTAAATTATTCATCAACACATAAAAATATAATTCTTTGCAGTTCTGCAGTACTGGCTGCCTGCAAATTGCCTCTGACAGTTCCTTCCATAAGTTGGGAAGTTTGGAACATAAGCAGCGAGGCTAATGAATGAGGAAGCATGCACTGTACAGGCAGCCAAACCACTGCTCTGTGTTTGGTGCTGCTGGTTGGGAACATGCCAGGTACACCCACCTCCCGAGCTGACTGAAGGACTGAGAGCTGGATTTTATCAGCAAAAGGTCTACACTGGGGAGAGTTTTAGTCTGGTCTTGAGCATGCTAACCCACCAGGTAGCTGTATCAGCAGAGATATGTGCAGTTTCAGGATCTTGTCAGTAAAATTCAGATCTGTCAGTAGTTTTGATGGACCTGCTGCTTACTGAGTCACCTCCTGCATGTCCTATGCACTGTTGGATGTTGCTGGGGCAGGGAGGGCTGCAACTCTTTGAATTACATGTGGCTTATTCCTAGATTCTGTCAGAAGGCAGATGTATCTTTTTCTATCTTCCTTCACCATTATCATTACCTGTGGCTTAAGAAGATGAGATTGCACTGGCAACTGGCATCTGGGTTCTGTAGTTGGCACACACTGGATCATGCATCACTCTCCACCTCAACTGTAGTCCATGTGTAGAGCTTTTGCTCATTGCTGCAGCACAGGCACTTGGTTTCCAGTCTCACACTGGCTAAATCCAACCACATTTTGGCTTATCACAAGGCAAAAAAAGCTCAAACCAGTGACACAATCCATCAGTGGTGCCACCAAAATCAGTACCCTCAAGCTGTGACCCACTGACCCGTGCCAAGCACTACCAGGGACAGATGCCAGTGCTTCTGACAGAAACCTCTCTGTTGAATGCATGGAACAAGACAAAGGAAGCCCACGCCTATTTGCACTATGTTTGCTTTGTTCCTGTTACAGTAAACACAGGTTCTGATGTAGAAGACAATAATGTTCCACAGTCTTGTGCTTTCAATAAGGTTTCCCTTTCAAGCTCCTGACTTGAAAACTGGGTAGTGGTGTTTGTGTATGAATAAATGTCCTCTTTCAGTCTAGTGCCCAAATGCAACACCACTATGCTTTGTTCAGGGGAAAACCTTTTAGGGCTTCAAGCACAATAATGACCTCAGAAAAGAGACATGCCATGTACATGCTTTTAGCAATTCACAGACAAAAAAAGGGAAAGAAGAAAAAAAAACCCAAAGGAAAAGAAATTGGTTGAAGATAGAATTATATGGAGCTGGATTTGACATTGCTTCCAGCAGTGACTGTGTATAGTTGCTGTGACTGCGCCAAAACTTAGTCCCTGACTTTCTGGAAGTTCCTATTTTACAGGACAAAAAAAGCTACTGTTAAAAATGGAAAAGGATCCCGTGGTAAAGATGCTTTTTTAACTATTCCTGACCTTCTGAAATGACGAAGGAGACTCTGCGCGCGTGCTCCTGTACATATGGAATGAGTGATGGGAGGGAACAGACTATGGAAGTGAGCTTGTTCCTAAACTCCTTAAGTGTGAAAAACACAATATTCCTGTTAAGTAGTTCTATTTTCTCTCTCTTTTTCAAGTCTTCAATACTGCAATAAATCAGAAGCTGTTTAAACAAGAACAAAAAGTTGGTAGACAAACAGAGGGATTTTGGTATCTGGTGCAGCATCACGTAACCTGCTGTATTTAAGCAAATTATATTTATTTAAAAATAATTATATTTGATAACAATAACAGAAAAGGTACCTTTTTGCTCTTAGAAAGGGTCATCCATCTTACCATAATTTGATGAAAAACCCTGAGAATGCAACTACATGGAAACTTTCGCCAGCAAAGCAAGCCATCAGGTATGAATCAAACTCCACACCACACTCAGTAACAAAAAAGTAAAGCAGTGATGCACAAAATCCAGGTCAGCATTATTGAAAAATCAGGAATTTGTTTCATTTTGTATTTAAAAAAGAACTTTATCATTGCAAAGGTGATTTTCTGCAAGTGGGGAAACGCAACCATTATGGCAGCTAAAGCTATATAGCAGGGGCATGGAGTATTTTACTGTGTGTGCTCAGCAGCAACAAATGGAGTAACAATGGGAATAGTCTAATAAATCTTAACAGAAGTCTCACAGGCAAAGCATGTTGGTACACATAATACATATGTAACCCAACAGAGGATTAGAGATGAGAAACAATATGCACAAATAAATACTTTACATATGTAAAAGTTGCTAATTAACGGCTGCAGAAGACAACTATTTTTCATATTGCACCAACAAAGAACCAATTTACAAACATTTCATTCAGACAAACTGATTCAAATCAAGATTTGTGCAAATCTTTGGATTAAAATTAAGCCTTGTGCTTAATGCTATGCAGCACTCAACAATAGAACAGCTTCTTTCTTTTCTGGAGAAGTTAAAGAGAAAACTATTTCAGGGTGTTGTTTTCCATTGTTTCATAAATGCATCTCTTGTTCTCTTTCTTTCTCCCACATACTGATGAAGTGCCAATTTTTGGCTGTGGCAAATGTAACATAAATAGTGCAAATCACTTATATGAGCTGGGAAGTAGAACCCTGTCATGTTTGAAACTCTGTAGATTGATGTGCATGTCAAGAGGTCCTTTGGTCCAATAATTTGCATGACTAACATTAACAGGCTGTCTTTAAAAAAAAAATCTATAATGAACTCATCTAAATCAAATAGCTTCTGCAGACAGGCAGTATTATTTTAAATTAAATATCTAATCAGAGAGATCTAATGATGGTTGACTTAATGGCTGATGATTACTCTAACCTCAAGTTTAAAAAATGAATAAAAACATGTCAAAAAAAGGAAGGAAGAAGTAAAAAAAATTTATTTGATACGTGAGATTGGATTTTTTTAAGCTCTGAACATTGAATTACACCTATAAAATAAATAAACATATCAAACCCAAATTCTGCATTCAGTTTCCGTGGTGATACCATTTTTTCACTTAATTTCAATCTCTTACCAAAAAAACATATATAAAGGGCTGGATGAATCAGGCATATATCTGAGCTTTTCCTCTGGTTGAACAGAGGCAAGAGCATGTGGGGACATTCTAGACGGAGAGACACTAAGGAAAAGAGGAGCTCCCTGTCCTTGCAGTCCTTCAAAAAAGAAAGGAGCTTGCACACTGTGCCATGACAGGACATGTCAGGGTGTAACCTGGGCAACACACACATCTCTAGACACAGGCTGTGTCTGCACTAGCAAACAGTGTGGGAGAGCAAGAGCAGCCATATAGATGAAAATACTTGGTGCTGAGAAGGCCATGTCTTCACCAGACACATTTCAGGGTTTTTCTTTTAACTCAGGATGAGCTAACCATTATTACTACTAAAAGCATGAACAGAAAGTTACTATATGGAAGGGTCATACTGGTAACTAGACTTCATTATAAAGAAATGGGTTTACAGTAAAATCTACTAATTTCTAATCCAAATTCACCTGGGGTTGAATTGGGCTCCTATCAAGAGTTCAACAGTACCTGGATGACAATTTAAGAACACAGAATTCTCATGAACAGGAGAAGGGAATGAATACCAGCCTAGGCTTCCTAATGTAGGTAGCTGAACTCCTCCTCCATTTTTATTTTGAGTTGTGACTGAGCCATCAGTCTTTGCAATTTTTTTTTTGCTGTCAAAATGAAATGACGTTTTGTAGCTGTTTTTATAGCTTTTACTCAGAAATTTATCTGTGAATAAAACTTAGAAAATTTAGTTCTATATAGTGCCAGCATCCAGAACCACAACCTTTGCATTGTGAAACCTAAAGGATGTTATTGTCCAAAAATCCAGTTTTGAATCCCTTCCATAGAAAAGTAAGTACTCATATAACTTATTACACTAAAAGGGTGGTAGGAAGAAGGGCTATGCACCAAGGGCCTTCAGGCAACACTGAGAACAAGGAGAAGGAGAGATAGCCCAGAATTTGCTTGTAGCAGCCAGCCAAGGAAGGAATATTTGCTGCTCTGGGGAATATCTACAGCATCAAACTTATGAGTGACTGAATCTTTTCCTGTGATAGCATTTTCAACATGGTACTGCTTCTGTCTCTAGCACACTGAGAAAATTTTAAAGGCAAATGAAGGATAATCACAATCAACAGAGGTGATCTTATTTATCATAGGGTGCAACAGAGCACCTTAATTCTGAATATATAAGCTTCCTAATCAGGAAATGGAACATTACCAGTAGTCCATCATTATTGAAATGTATATAACTCACATATTGATCCTAGCTGGTGATTTCTACTGCACTTCTAAGCTGTTAGTTGTCAGCATTTTCCTGGCTTGAGATATTTTACGTTAGACTTGAGATATTGAACATAACATACAAGTTTGCTAAAGTCCATTTCTAATTTTAAGTTCTTTCAGTAAATGGAAAATATTTCACAAAAAAAGAGCCTTTAAAGTCATGTCAGGTTTTGATTTTGTTTTTATTCGTGGCACTAATGGACATCAATATTTTATAATATATAATATATAGTCACATTAAATGCAGATGGCTAAATATTCTTGTGCTTTCAACAGTCCATAGCTATACATTTTAAATTCCACCTTAAAGAAAAAAATCTGCCACCATTGTATTCTGTGATTATAAAAATGTAAATGTACAAAGTTCCTCTTCTTCATTTTCATTTCAATATAGGAAATGTGAAAAAGCATTTTCATTTGTCCTTTTTAAGTTAATCAATTTAACTAAATATTTTCAAAATATGTACAACAACAACTACTAAAGTAGTTAATATGTGAAAAAAATGCTGCTATAAATACTTGTGAGACAACATACAACAGCCATACGCATGAGAAACCAAGGGCCAACTAATGCATGACCTGAACAAGAGACCACAAAAGTCCTGGTTACTGACATAAACCAGCTCCACTTCATTTTACAGTGCAAAATGAATTTTACATCTTGGACCTCTATACTCTGAATCATATTTATAACCTTCACAGTCTGTTGCAAATAGAGATCCTTTAAGGTGGCTCAATATTTTTGAAGTTCCATGTTTGTTACCAGGGTTCAGCATATCTGCACATTAGCATTCTATACGTCATATCCCATAAGTAACTTTTCAACAGACTCTGTCTCAAATTCATTACTGATTGCCTGCTTTCTCAGAGCTCCAGCAGAGATACAAAGTTAATTTAATTTTAAAAACTAGTGACCCCAGCATATGACAATTTAGGTAAGGTAACTTTTTTTCTTGTGATTGTTTTTTATAGCTCTTTCCTCTGGTTTTCACCCTAATCGCTTACAGCCCTTCTTGAAATCAAAAAAGAAGCATGTGAATAATTTGAAATAGTTACATATTTTTAACAGCTGGAAATGAGTATTACTTTTCAGATAGCTAGCAAAGTTTTTAGTTTTGCCCATAAACACAATTAAGTATTAACACAGGACTGCACAGTGTTTATATTCTTATTAACCTGCCAACAAGAATAGTTTATTGGCAACCTTAAATATTCAGAGGCAAAACACAATTCCTTGGCACAGAAGCTTTACAGCAGAGCAACATATTTTCCCCTTAGAACCATTATGCAGGAGCACACAGAAAATTAACTACAACTTATTTTGGCTTGTAGTCAAGAGAATAAACTAAACTTCTTGATGTTTTTTGCCACTTCAGACTTTGAATGATGATTATGGGTGCATACAGGGTTAGATTTTCCAGTTACCTATTCTTTTTACATGATTCAAACGAGCAGAGGGACCTGTAACAAAGAAAAGCACATGATCATTCAAGATATTTTTAAACCTCCAACTGTTGACATTGCTAACCAAATATTCTCCCATGGGGCTGTTTTCAAGCTTGGTTTCTTCATCTGCTCCTTGAGACTACTTAAGCTTATCCGCTTCTTTTTCTAGCTATATCACTTGGTCTAATGAAAAGTGTTATCCTTCCCTAAAAACCCCACACCTCAGACATCCTTAGCTCTTTTGTTTGCAATTGTGTTATTTCTGGAGTATAGGTGATGCATTTTCCTGTGAAATTCCTTCATTTTGTGGAATGAACAGAAGCCCAGGCTCTAAGTATGCAACATCTTTCAGCCAAAATCTGTTGTTATTGGTTAGTTGTCACTGGCCACAAAAATAAATTGATGATTACTTTGCTTTCTGATTGAATGAAGGAAACTCCCAGTGGCTTTGATTCAGGAAAACACTTTACACAAATGCTTATCTTCCTTCCCAGTCCTCGGGTCATCTAAACATATGCTTAATTTTAAATACATATGCTAAGGTGCTCTTCCAAATTCAAAGTTACTGAGCTTTGATTCTATCAGAGAGATAAACATTAAGGTCACCACAAAAGCTGAACAGGAATAATGCATTTGATCAAGTCTAAATTTTCCATTTTGACCCTTACTTTGGAGGAAAAAAATAGGTCATGGTATAAATTATTAGCAAGGTGAAGAGTTCAAATTATGTTTTATCTTCCAATTCAAACAGAGTAACAGCATGCAAATGCCTGTTTCTCACTGTGCATGGGAACTAGAATTACTTTATAAGCTCATTTGACTACCTGTATATCAAGCTTGACCAACCTTATCGTTGGACCTCCTGCCTCATTTCTAGCACACCAAAGCCTACATCAACTGTGGCTTTGAGCCTGTAATTTCTTTCATTGCACCCACAAACACTGATAATAAGAAGTAGTACTTGTTCATTCACAATTATACTTCTCTGCTTATGTGAGCATAGTCCACTGCTTGACATAAAGGTGGAACTTGGCCATGCTTCCTAGAAGACACTCAATATGACATAATTCTGATTGACACATTACTTGTTGACAACCAACTCCAAATTATCCCAGAGAACACAGGGACTCTTTGCAATTGATGCAGTAATTATCTTACCTGGCTCCTTTGATTGCCAACAGAATGATACACTGTACATATCAAGAACTGTTGTGACCTAATGTTGATGCCAAACATCACCACAAATGCTTGTGGGAACTGTGATGGAGCCAAATTAATTTTTAAAAATCTCAGTGAACAAACAGAAATAGCTACTTTGGTGCAATTCCAATCTTTATTCGAAAATACATGGAATCTGCAGAATCTCCCTTGCACATACCATTAAAAAGTGGTCTGAAGCAATCACTTTATGAAGAGCAACAGTCTATTCTTCATAGATATAACTTGCTTTCCCTATCATGTGCAGTCAAATTCCCCTGCAATATTTCTACCAAATCCCTGGGTACAACTCTACCTAAAATGAGTATATGGTATATAAGCTAAAGCAACTTTTATAGCTTCCCTTTGTTGAGTAAGATTTTTAATCCTGCATGGACTTGTGCTGCAACTATACCTACAGCTAGACATCTAATGGGTTATTTGCATGTGTTGTTATGTTTTTTTTCCACAAATAGTAATGGTAAATCCCAAGGCAAGTTACATAAGCACAAAAATATACATCCATTGATAGAGAGGATTTCAGACATCTACCTACATTATTTTGCATTTTATGAGATGGCAAATAGGAGTTAAAAACTGCACATGGAGATTTTAAGTACACGATACTCTTTGACAGAATTTAAGGAAAATACTAGTCCACTTTTAAAATCAGAACGCTAAATGGTACAGCTCTATGATCTGAGTTCTGTCCAGCAGAATTAGCCAAAATTTGGTCTCAGAGGAGCTGTTTACTTCCTAGATCAACTGATTCTCCTTTGCTCGTGCAGCAGACCCCATGGCTGGGACAGCCTCCTTGCTACTGAGACATGTTCATTTCTCATAAATAACCACCAAAGGCACCAGGGAACCCATCATAGCTGGTGGCTGTACTTGATGCCACCTCCCCGACTTGCTGTTATACTTTGGATGTGTTGAACACCTGTCAGGTTCCTTGACACACCATTTAAAAACTGAAGGACAGGGTTACTTCCTTGAACATTGTCAGATCTCATCCAGCTTGGTAAATTCATCCCGTTCCTGTAACACATCCATGTCTCCCTTTTATTTGGGTAGGATCTGTAGTGTAACCACTTTCTGGCATGTCTCTGAACTGCCCTGCTCTAGGAATGAACCATTTGACTGAGCAGGATCAGCTCAGCTTGGCACCTGCAAGAATTTTCCATCAGGAGTCTGTGGACAGCAACAGTGCAATAAAACAGAAGCCATTTCTTCAAAACAAAGAGTGATCTATTTGCCCAAACAGGCACAGTACTTCAAAAAAATGGATTAAGGAAGAAAGAGGAGAGCTATGCAAATACTATCTTACCTATACTGGCATTTCCCTCAAGCATCTATTTCTGCTCTGGTTTCTTTTGGCTGACCCAATTAGAGACTGTGCTGTGCAGACTCTGACTCTCAGCTAAGCAAGGTCAGCCTGCAGCAACTTCTCTCCTCATTTCCTGCACAGCGAATTTTTTAACCTTAAAGTTCATGACTTTAGCAAACAGCTGTGTAATCAGGGGAGGAGTGGAGGAGCTGCCTTTTCACAGATAATACTTGAGCTCAAATGTTTGTTGGGATGCTCCTTATCAAGGTAATTGGTTGCTTTTTACAACCAATGACAGCTATGTTTGATCTACTTCCATTGCAACTAACCCCACATAAATAACCACCGAGTCATGTGTAATTATGCAACACAGATTCTTCCCAGTTCTCTACAATGTTACCTAAATAAATGACTTTGCTGTCAGCAACACAGATTTTTCCCAGTTCTCCACAATATTAGCTAAATAAATGACTTTGCTGTCAGAAGTCTTTGTCCCAGAAGACTTTGAGAAGACAATGGAAGAGAAATAGATGCCATTACAGAACTGAACTACCTACTCTGCTGTCTAATTGCTGCAACCAAAATCTTCCACAAAGCAAAGCCAAAAACAGTGCTGTGCTCAGCTCTCCAAATCACATCACAGAACTTTGACAGAGGAGGCAAAACAAAGAAAAAATTTGCTTCAGCCCTGGCACAAAACAAACTGTCAGCCACTGCCTACAAAACACTCAGTGTTTCTTAGGCATGGGTAAAGGAAGAAAACCTTGATATTCAGCTATTATGTATTCTCTTTCTTCTATGGATTCAACTTTTGTTCTCACAAGTTGTCCAACTGCAGGGAAGGATCAGAATTTGGCTCTCAATATAATGAATAAAACTAGAAGAGATATTAAAACATACTGGATAGAAAGCCTTTTCAGAAATCTGAAAACATTTTTACTTTAATCAGTTATCAAGGGCATGAGATCTCAGATGTCACAGTGTCATGATGACTTTGGCATACATAAGACTAGCTTGCATATCCAGTATCTGGAAGGACAGCACAGTAATAAGAAAATCATACTCTGTCTTGGACAAAACACTGCTCTCTTTTATTTTCATAAGAGACCTATATAATCAGATGTACTCTTCTGTTTCAATGTCAAAAGTAGCAAAAATTATTCTGTCTTGGAAATGAGACAAGACAGTCACAGTATTTAGCAGAATACATCAGTCTATCTGGTGCACTTTCATGACCTGCACTGGTTATCCAAGCGTTTTGAAATAAATCCCCAAAGATATGATAAAGACTTGTTTTCATGAGTAGTGCTATGGATCCCCCTCAGAGACTTCTGCAAGAGCAATACAGTTGGAAGAACAAGAAATTTGGAAGTATCTAGAAAACTGCATGAAGTATCCCTGAATGTCCAAGTCCCATTTTTTTTCTGTCAGTTGGTGAAGTGGGGAAATAAAGGCCTTACTTCTTCATAATTTGTAGTCTTAGAATCACAGAATTTCTCAGATTGGAAGGGACCCATAAGAAACCGAACTCCCTGCTCCTCCCAGGAATGCCTAAAACTAAACCATATGACTAGGAGCATGGTCCAGCTGCTCCTTGAACTGTGTCAGGCTGGTGCTGTGACCACTTCCCTGGGGAGCCTGTTCCAGTGCCCAACCACCCTGTGGGGGAAGAGCCTTTTCCTGATGTTGTATGAACCTCCCTGACACAGCCTCATTTCATTCCCTTGGGGATCTACTGCTGGCCACCACAGAGAGGAGACCATGCCTGCCCCTCACCTGCCCTCCTCAAGAAAGCACTGACTGCAATGAAGTTGCTCCTCAGCCTTCTCCAAGTTGAACAAACCAAGCATCATCAGAAATCAGATGTTTTTGACAACTTTGGAATGTTAAAATTTAAATGCATTATTTATTTAAAAGAGGACAAGTGAACAAGATTAAAGTCTATTTACACATTTATGGTTGGCATCAGCTAACTCTTGTGTTGGGAAAACTACATCTGCTTTTCTACATTCCCTTAAGTCCTTGGATCAAAGTCTATTCTTAGATACTGCAGTACAATATTGGGATGCCTCCACTCAGGACAATTGATCAGCTTCTCTTTACCTAGAAACACAGTGTAACTTGAGATTGGGAAGAACAAACTCTGATCAAAGAGATAAGTAAAGTTACTCCAAAAATCACACAGAGGAAACTGAGCATTTAGCCATCTGGGAGTTGACTGATTCACATCTAACCACCAAAGTGAAACACACATAATTCAATTAATAAAGTTCAGGCAGACATTAAATTGACCTCACAGTTTCACTGACAGCTCTCAGAACATGTGATCAAGGTTTAAGTATTGGGAATCAAGGTCTAGGACACACTATGGAAGTTAGGAGAGAATGTTTATTTATAAATTTGCTTCAGGGCCTCGTATCTGACCTTTCTTAGGCTCACCTTGTCTAAAGGACATCCAGTATTATCTCAGATAATACAGAATGAAACAGTCATGAAAATGCTTTCTGAAATTATAGTCATGCTTTTGATCTCTTTAATAAAATACATTGTCTGTTTACATGGTTGCATATATCCATGGGTGTGTTTCATTAGCTGTTCAAATGTTTCAAATACATTCCTGATCGTTGATTCAGTTAAGAGAAAATAGTGCATGTATCTTCTTCTGATGGAAGAAAGAAATGTCTGCCTAGAAGAGCTTAGAAATGGTTCTGAAAATACAGCAAGCATAGGTTGTTTCATCCACAGTAAAATATAAAAGTACATTTACCTTTCTTAACTTTGCTGCTCCGGCACCAGAGCGAATGGCCTCTAATAGGGCTTGCCTTGCCTCCATTGGATTACCTGAAGCTGTGGCAGAGGATTTAGGAGCTGCTGTGGGCAGCTGAATGGGAGGTGGTGGTGGTGGCTGGGCAGGGGCAGGTGGGATACATAGCTGCTCCTCCTGAAGGTCTTCTGCCTTCTGCAAGGACCGTTCTGCATCCCTAAAACGCTGCAGCTCTTGGGAAGCCAATGAGGAGATCTGCTCATCATGCAGTTGAAAGAAGGTGGTTAATATCAAGCATGGCTAAACTGTAATTATTTGACAGTACCCCACTTTCAGTACCCCAGTTTCACTTTTCTCGGATAATGTAGAACCCGTACAACTTTTATTTGCCCATGGGGTTGAACATCTGTTACTACTCACTCACATCTCTCAGCTGGGCTGATTACCAGCATTGAGGACTTGGCATTGAGTCTGTCTCAGAAACTCAATCTTTATTTACTGTGAACTTCAGCATCCTGTAACTCTTCTTGGCATGCAAGGTAAGAGAGAAATTTGGACTTGGTATTAATTTGGAAACAACCACAAGGGTTTTGGAATCAGGAGGATATATTAAAGCTGCAATAGCCACCCAGGAATATGATTACTTTTTGCAGTCTGGGCTGCACAGAAATAATCTCAGATGACAGGGAAGCTCTTCCAGATCTGAGCTCTCAGACAGAGCTTCACTGAAAAAAAAGCCATTAAACCTAAAGTTTCCAGCCATACTTAAAAAAAAAAAAATACCAGAGAGAGCTATGTGAAAGCACTGAGGACAAAATCAATTGATAATTCTTCCAACTGTGTTTCTGTGGAATTTCAGAAAGTAAAATTTCTGCACAAATTACCAGCTTGGAAACTCATCCTACTTCAAATGCATGCAAGCAAAGAATTCAGTCTTTCAGACTAAGTCAACTTTTCCATCAACTGTGTCAAGAGATACATTTTTCCATTAATCCCATTACTAGTAACAATTGTGATGAATTGTTAGTAATGTCAATGATTCAGCAATTATTAGGAAATTCAGTACTATGGGCCAAATAGGTCTACAAGCATATCCACTATAATTCATTTCTCAGACAAACCGAAGCACAGCTTGTGGTGAAAAATTAAAGGATTCATCTCCCCTAAAATAATCCACAGAGAGCTCCAGTATTATATTCCTTCCCTATACACACACTATATATATATATATGAGCATCATGTCATATTAGATAAAAGACGAACATTTGAGAAAATATGAAAGGGACATCACATCTGTATAGCGCCCTGTACACACACAGACACAATGATTTAACTAGCACAGGTGATATGGTGTGGAAAAGCATATGGTTTCTAGGCAACTTCCTTTAAAATCATGGCACAAACTTCTCTTCCAGAGAAAAGTATTCTAAAAAGTCTCTGTGATGACTTCATTGTCAGAGCCTCTTTCACAAATTGCTTTTTATTTCTAATGAATGCAGAATGCAATTAAGTACGTGTGAAGATTGTTGCTGCTTAGCACATCCTGCTCACAGGCTCAGAGGAAGCTGTTCCCTACCTGCAGCAAGGGCAGTAGGATATTTGTTGGGTGACGTACAGGCAAGAGAATTTTTCTATCTCATGCCAGCTATCTGGATATGTGCTAATGAACTGAGTCATTGCACGAGGGAAATGGGAACCTCCTTGCCAAGGACACATCTTTGGCCAGATTAGTCAACTGAGCGAAAACTAAGGCTAGAACAATGCAGGTTTTGGCTATTAGGAATAAGAGATGTTTTAATGGTTAGACAAATATTTCAGAGAGGAGGAATCATCCTGCTGTGGTTAATGTTGATGAAACATCAATATCAATCACATGCATACAACTTGCACCATGTTAGCAGATAGATACACAGCATGTATGATGAAGCCCTAGTGTGTTTTCAGGAAGCTGGGATTGGATATATTTGGTAGGTAATGCAAATATATTAATCCAACTGCAAACTCCTAAATTGCAGCTTCTCTGTGAAGAGAAGCTGTGGATGTCCCATCCCTGTTGGTGTTCGAGGGCTGGTTGGATGGGGCCTTGAGCATCCTGGTCTAATGGAAGAAGTCCCTGCCCAAGGCAGAGAGATGGAACTAGATAATGCTTAAGACCTTTCTAACCAAAACCATTCTAAAAAAAGACTTCATCTAAATGTGAAAATTATGAACATTTGATGTCTTCTATGTATATATATTCCCTGTAATTTGTTTGGATTTCTACATGCTTCTTTCTAAGCTAAAAGAAGACTATTTGAAAGACTTTTAAGTTTTTTTAGACTTTTAAGTTTTTTTAAGGTCTTCTGTCATATGGTTACCCCCTCAACTTCTCCCTTTGCAGCACAATGTTTCATTTGTGGGATATTTGGGTTTATTCAAAACACTTAGAAGGAATAGACTGCACTTCAAAGATCACTGACCCTCATGATTCCTTACCTTTTTTAGCTTTGAGGTGCCACTGTGGCCTCTAATTGCTGCTAGTAGGGCTGAGCGCTCATTCTCTGGCTCAGCGTATGAAGGTTTGCCATGATTGCCATTTAGTGCACTGTTTGAAACCTAGAATAAGAAGGGAATAAAGCTCACATTGTTATTAGATATTTACTTAGAGATAGCTTGGAAACACTTTTTGGCACTTGTACTGGAATGCAAACTATGAAGACTAATCAGTTTATCTTTTTTTGGGCCTGTTTGGAAAACCTTATTCACACTGAACCGTAAGGGTATGTGTAGATAGTAATGCTGTACTTAGAGATGCAGTCCAAAGTCCCTGAGCATGAAGTCAGTGGCATACTATTATCCCCTAGTAAAACAAAATGCAATTTTCTTTCACTGCAGGTATTTACAAGTTTTCTCCATGCTGTGTGTTCCTGTTTTTACATAACACACTGAAATGAGGGTTTGGCTCGTAGACTGACCTCAATTACCTCTCCTTTATCTGTATCTATGCACCCTCTGCCTCCTCCACCTAGTGCAGCAGCCATGGTGTTGCATAGTACAGAGGATGTGCAGAATAAGCAGCAGCTTGGTCTGCATTTTGCCATTATAAATTTTTCAAATGCTCTGCATTTGCCAGCTCACCAGCAACTGTACAAGTTACCAAACCTCTGGTGTCTGACAGGGTGAATATAGGGCTCTGCAGTCTGATCACGTTAAAAAAGGTTTCCAGTTTACCTTTCTGAGTTTCTCCTTTCCCCCTCCTGTTTGAATGGCTTCCATTAGGGCACTGTGCAATGATGTGTCTTTTGGAACTGGCTTTTGGATGACAGGTTTGAACTTCTTCTTTGGTCCGAAAATATTGGTCTGCACATTAACATCCAGGTCACCAACAGTATTAACATCTGAATCATCAGGTTTCTCCTCCTGTTCTGACTCTGCATTTGCTGCTGTACCATTTAGCTCAGGAGAAGCTTTAAGTGAACTAACTGGTACACCATTAGCGGGATGCCATTTAGGGACTCGTAAAGGTGAGCTGAAAGAGGATGGGACTCCTTGGAGATCAGGAGACTTGAGGGATGAGGCTGAATTAGTATGGGTCAAAGTCTCACACTTCTGGTCAAATACAGTCCTTTTCTCTGCTACACTTTGTTTGCTGTTTACACCATGATCATCTTCTGCACTGCTGTTATCCTTTGAAGAGGATTTAGTAAATGGGACACTGGCATTCTTTTTATAGAAACTCACAGAAGTTGCTTGATTTGATGCCCTGATATTAACTAGTTTGTTTTCCATGCCAGAATTATCACCAGGTGTAAACCTGTGGGATGCTTTCTGACTGCAAGCAAAAATACTTGAAAGGTTTTCTCTTGTTTCTGCTGATTCTGTTTCCATGGGGCTATATTTGGCCACAATAATACATCTTTTTGGTGAAACTTCTGCTTCATTCTTAACCTCTCCTGTCCCTTGCTTGTTTTCATCTTTCTCATTATATTCCATAGTGTCAGATTTAAAGGTAGTTGCATTGATGTGTCTTGCAATGGCAGAGGCAACATACTGACTTGAAGTTCTCCTGTGTGGCTTTATGAATGGGAGTTCCAGCTTGTCCTTACAAATGGCTGGGGCTGCTAATGTTACCTGGGACTGTGTAGCTGGAAGAGCTGGTTTTGTCCTTTCATTCTCAGATTGTCTTTCAGCTACCTGGGTAGTAACAGTTTGTGGTGCTGCAGGTTTTGGAGCTGAAAGACAGACAGGTTTGTGTTCATGTTTTACAGTAAAGGGCTTAGAGTTTGTGGTGACTGCTGACTTTTTAGGAAAATGCTCAGCAGAGTCATCACTTTGCTTTTCCATAGAACTTGACCTCCAGAATGCCTTCACTCTCCCAATATGAATTTCCTCACTTTCATCAGAAGCAAAACCTTGTACATGCTTACTAACACTGGTGTTTGGGCCTATAAGATTGCCCAGTTCATCTATCTTAATGGCAGCAGTGGAGACAGAAACTCCCCTATCAGAATGTCTTACTTCGGGTTTGGGAGGGACAACTTTAAACGTTGTCAAACCCATTTTAGGTTCGTAGCTTGATCCTGAATTCTGGGCACGATGACACCATATGGGTGTTGATGGGACTTCTACTTCCGGTTTTTTTGTTGGTGGCCATTTGATTTCTAACTCGGATTTACTTTTTTTCAGAGATCTCTCCCTGCTACTGCATTCATTAACTGGATTTAGCATCTCTTTTGCTGTACTGATTTCAGCTGTGGCTTTGGAGTGAGATGGACTCAGCTTGGATTTGCATTCCTCAGACTTCACACCATGTTTAGGAGAGGGTTCCAGTCTTAAGTTCTTTTCATTTCTTTTTTCAAAGAAGGATGTGAGAGATTCAAACATATCTCTCCTCTGTTCCACAGGCAAGTGAATGAATTCATTTTCAGATGGTTGCTGATATATTAGGTCCTTGAATACAGCTCTGTCTGTGTGTCCCTTATCAAAGGAACCTGCATTGTTGTTTTCATTTGTGAAGTTTCTTGCATTAACAGTGTCAGCTGACATATTGTGTGAAACCTTAATCTTCATCTCTTGATTTTCATATGAGTTATAGGTGCTAACTTCTGGAGCATCATCTATGATTGTTACTGGAACAGAAATTGAAAGATCTTGAGCTGCCTCAACTTTTCTTATATGTGGGTTGAAGGCTTCACTGGTGTAGTCAGAGTCAGAGTTACTGACACCATCTACTGCTGCAAAATACACATACAATGTTACATATAGGCAGCATTTAGGCAATATGACTATAAATTACACAAACAGCCAGTACAAGTTTAAGCAAACCATATATTTTAGTTACACACTAAGTAATAGACTTTTTTTTAATGCCTGTATTACAAAAAAAAAGCAGACGTCCGGGTCCTTCTTATTGTCTGGTTGCTGATTAGGATCAGCAAAATATTCCTGCAGTTCTCCTGCTTCAGCCAATGGGAAACACACAAATGCAGTTGAAAGCAGAATTCATCTACTGTTCATACCTTATCTTTGACTAATTTATCTAAGTGATAAACATTTCACCACATGACTCCAAAGGAGAAACATTTCTAAGAAACAGCAAGCAATTCCAAATTATATTTCCCAGACCTGGTTAGTAATAACAGTCCAGCTGAAGCATTTCCTTGAACAAGCAAACCAAAAACCAGTACTTTTATTTTTGCTTCGTTATTTTCACCCTTTATTTCCAGTGACTCCAGAAGCCTCATTGTGTAAGAGGGCTATATATCCTCTCAAATTTGCTGGTATAAATCAAAGGTTGCAACACAAGCTAAGGAATGGCTGTGTCTGAGAACTTACAAGAAATCAAATCAGACTCAATTCCATTGCAGAAGTATTAAAATGAGGATGGGAAGTTAAAAAAAAAAATCCATGTCATTTGTTGACAAACCAATAATAGAGAAGCTGTTTGGTTTTTTTTTTTCACAGTATCTCTTCCCACTGTTTCATGTTTTTCCATTTTTAACTTTTAAATGTGCCTGTTAACACAGAGGAGACACTAGGTACAAAAATGTTCCATCCTTTTCCACTTCATAACAATAAAATAAAGACAGAGGGATTCTTCATTAAACACAGAGCTAAATTCACAACTGATGTCGCTTCACTGAAGTCAGTGAAATGATATTAAATTTGGCCTATAAAATGTGTCCATTGACTGCTGTTCATCTCTTTTTGGTAGAAGACACTGAAATACAACAACAATCTGACATGCAGTTTGAAAAATATTCAGTGGGAGCCTATAAAAGGGTGTCTGCTCCTATAGCAAAGGAGCCACTTTGGGAGGACCATATTCTACCTCACACTCATGAGTTGTTCTCCATGACCTCAGTGAGAAACATACAGGATGTCAACAGTACAACTGGAGTCTGCATCACTGGCTGTGTCTCTGTCTTTTGCACTTCAGAAGTAACACACACTTTCCTACCTTCTAAATCATCATCCAGGTCAGCCAGAGTCTGCTGGAGCTGTGCTGCAATGAATGCATCTTCATTCTCATGTTTAGCCAAAGCTGTTGCTTCATCTTGCCTGCTAAAGGGAAGAGAAGAAAATCATTGAGTCTCTCCCCTTTCTTTCACTTTGCACTGTTGCTCTGAAACACACTATAATTTCAGACCCTTTGCTCCCACTGGGGTTCTCCAACTCATTCCCCAAAGTATGTGAAATGTTGTAGCCTTACATACAAACCACCGTAGTGACACATCCACATCTAGGAAAGATCTCAGTGGGGTTTGAGCAAGCCCAGTGTGCTGGTTAATCAAAAGATTATGATTAATAAAGCCTGCAAAGAAATGGCCTGGCTTCAGCATGAAGTATGCATTTCAGCTGGACTGAAGAAACACAGCATATATGCCAGGACAAAGGTTTTGCACATCCATACAGTTTTAAGGCAGACCACTAACAATCCTGTGCACCCGCTGTAACAATATATGTGCACCTTAATTAAATAAAAATTGCATGGTAATGAAAAATAAGTACACTCAAAGTACTGTTAGACAATTACTCTGCATCTTGAGGTGTGGGAGGGAGTGAAAGTAGTTTCTAATGAAACATCAAGGGACCTGATTTTGCCAGAAAACTGATGAAGCTGTACAATGACCCAAGACAAGTCTGAAATCAGAATGAGTGCTAAGTGTTGATTTGGCTTATTAAAAGAAGCAAAGAAAAATAAAATGAAATAAAAAAAAATCCCAAAAACATCCCCCTAAAATTAAAAAAAACCCAAACAACAACAAACCAACAACAAAAAACCACCTGTATGTACACAACAGTTCTCCTTTTTATTAGAGGAGAATATTGATCAGCAGAACATTTTTTATCCAAATCATTGAAACTAGAATTTCACATTGGACAATTTATTTCTTTTGGTTTCCTCACCCAAATTTAAGATGTTGTGGTCTGTGACACTGCATCTAAGTTTTGCCCTTCTGATTAATCTACTGAAAAAGTCGCTTTCCATTCCAGCCACACTTAAACTAACTTTAGCTGGGTGAAGCAGATTTGCCCTTTCAAGATCATTAATTGCAAGATACAGTAAGACATAACAGGTTTTTTTGTTGGTTTAGCAAAGACTACCTGAAAAATGCCATTTTTCTTCTTCCCTTTAAAACAGTAATCTGAATAAAAATGCAGGGGCGTTTCCTGACATTGACTTAAATCTCATCCAACGATGTAGCATCAATTTTGCTACTTTGTTGTTTGATTTTTCACTTGTTCATACCAGGGGTAACTGAAAGGACATGATGAAACATCAGGTATTTGATTTTATTTTACTTCATTATTTATTTAGCATCCACCTCTCCTTTACATCTTTTGTAGTAGTCCTGCAGCCTAATCTTTCTTTTACCTAAACTGCCTTGCACTTACAAAGCTGACATCATGTATGCACTATCAATGAAAACAACAACATACACCTCCAAGGAAGCCTTCCAAAACTGTCTTGCACACATTGTTGTGTATCTGAATGCACAGATGGGATTAATTGAAGACAACAAGTCTTGATATATGACTAAGAGGTTTCCTAAATTGAAATCTAAGACAGAAATCAGAATTAGTTGTTTTAAATACAGAGGAAGAGACAGGGTGCTCTGCAACTGGAATAAAATTTCTTCCAACATCTGCCACTGACCTGAGCTTTGACAGGACCTGAAAATCCCCACAAGCCAGTGTGATCTAATGATGCTCAGGCTCAACATCCACATTGCAAGGTTCATGGTGAACCGAGTTTTCCCCCTGACAGATTGCGAAGATGGTGGAGCAAATCAGGTAAAGTCTCCAGTGCAGGCACCTGACGCTGTAGGACTGCAGTCCCTCTGTACCCTGAGGTGCACACACACTCACATAAGCATCCATAAATCAATAAGAATATTCATCTGAGCTATCTGACAAAAAGAATTACACTTATTGCAGCATTCGAATTGGAAGAGAGGACTGGCAAACAAAACTGTCAATATGAAGATGGCAGAAAGAACGAACTAACCAAATTTCATATTGTTCTTGCCGTGGAAAGTTTCATAAAATTAGTAAAAAATACTCTAGTCTGAGTGCACTTTTAAACAATTTATTTGCAAACTCAGAGAGAGCATTGACAATGGGAGAACCATTCAAACTGTGCACCAGCTAAGCAACAAGTCTATCCATCATGGAAAATAAATACCACTTTCTTCTTTACAAAGCTGGTCTTGCAGAATAGTTGCACACAGCTGGAGGCAAGTAAGTGACACACGCTGAAACTCATTCTCTGACCTACTGTGGAGAAGCTGTTTCCAAAGCCTTGGAAGAAAAATTTGTAAACACGTGAGACCTAATTTCATGAAGGCTATGCCACCTAGCAGCCTTTTGGTACCTGATTATATTTTCCTGTCTATTGCCTGAATCTTCTACAATGCAGCCAAAATCTGTATTACTAAGGTTGTCCATGCTGGAATTTCTACAGGAAAAAAATAGGGTTGGGAATTTTATGGGAAATTTGTCTAGAAAAAGATATTTGGGATGGGAACAAGCATTCCTGGACTTCAAACATGGAGCATAGGTCCATTGCACTGCACTGACCAGTTCTTTTCTCATGTCTGTCAGTGGGAATACTTCAATGACTCATCATAGCAAAATTATCCTCTCCTTGCTGGGCACAACAGTCAGCAGTGGTCTCTTTCATTATCCTCTGTGCACTTACGCAGTGACTATACATAATTTGCCTTTCAATCTCTGCTTCAATCTCTTTACTTAGACAACAGGGATAATATCCAATTCAAAGCATTTTTCTGAAGGAAAGAGAACAATACATTGAAAATGAAAGGATTCTTATTTGCTGCTACAGGGGGGGCTTCAGAAAAAGCAGATTTTTTCTTCTGCATTTCTAAATCTCTAGAAGAGCTACTGTTTGATGCATTTCCAAACTCACCTACAAAGCAAGCCAGGAGGTATATATTAATCACAAGGGATTTTCTTAAAATTCTTACCACTGGGAATTTAGAATGGGCTATGTGTTTTGTGAGGTGAAAGTCTGGTAGTTTTCAGTAGCTCACAAGACTTACAAATATGCCTAAGAAGACTTGTTCTCACAGGGAAAGGAAAACAAAAAGGCCTCAACTTTTTTTTTCCATAGCCATCTTCCATTCTACACTTTTCTTTTGTTAACAGCTGTTCTGGCCAGATGGCCAGAAGCCAAGAAAAATATGACTTATTTTGATACCATGTTTTACATTCTGTATAAACATTACCAGTGGTATTTTCTCATACACGTTTGTTTTTGGTTCTTTTTTTTTTTTTTTGACTTAGGGAAGAACTTGATAACCTTTATGCTGCCTTCCTGGTTAAAACATGAGGTGCTAAAAATACAGCACTGGTGAGCATTTAGCCCAAGCTCAAAATGGCAAATGTGCACTGTTCCTGGAAGCCTGCGCACATATTACTTATGTAGATTAGCAGAGATTTGTGCAAGAGCACAGAACCAAGCAAAATGACTACTAAACTACAGCATTTAATGTTCCACTGAGCTCAGGCTACAACGCCTAATTACTCCTTGGCAGTCATTTGTGCAGTTGGAGACAAAATGAAACTTACAGCAGCATTTTACCAAATTAGTGCCACAAGAGACATACATTTAGGAGAAGGTTAACATTTTAAGAAAGAGAAATTTCTCTGATAAAACTAGCTGGAAATGCTGCAGAAAAATAAACCCAGACTGGTGGTAAGACAAGGCATTTGCAATGAGAAAATATGCCATTTTGTTATAGTCAAAGGAGGTTTACCTGTGGGTCCATAAATGATAATTCTGACCCAAGTCTCCCTGAGGACTTCTTGGGAGTTCTGGTGAGCCTCATGTATGGTGCCAGAAGTAGAGACCACACCTCCCACCATAACTGCTTAAAGACATAACAGACCTATGCAAACGGCAAAGAAGGGAGGGAGGAAGACATGCAATTATCTAAATGCAGACACTTGGTGCCATTTTAAATGCTCTAGGATATTCAAGATATCTGTCTGAGGCTCTTAGACTTAATGTGGGAAGACATGGAAACTTGTGTCCGACCTGAAGGGCAGCAGGTAGGAAGAAGCATAGTAGCAGACATATCTCAGGTTAACTGAACGTGATTTGCAATCTCACTCATTTTGCACAGTATTTGCTATCCTGAAAGACTTGAGAACATGGCTCCCAAGAACCTATTACGAGGTGGGGTGGGAGGACAGAGCCATTGCAAACAAGTCAAATCCATACAGGCACACTGTGCAGTAGCACATGCAGGGATGTAGTGACCACAGTGAGGCACATTGAGAGCATTCAGCTTCTCACACGAGCCTTGGGCAGCTAAGAGGGACTGACCTACATGGAAAACTGATATGGTTACTCCAGTTCCAAAGATTGGGCTTTGGAACATTCAGGGTCCCCTCCCAGCTCGGACAGCTGTTCCAGTCTGGTACTGGGGAATTACATTAACGCACCTTTATGTATCCAAATTTGTCCTCTTTAAAATGAATCCATGATATTCACCTCTTACACAAATGCTGCAAAGAGAAATGTTTCTACTTTGTGTATATATCAAGGTGGGTGTTAAAGAAGAGGAGGGTTTTTATATATTCATTTTTGTGAGTGATGCAACAAAGAACTCTTCAAAAGTTGAGATAACTATTTTCTGGATAAATCAATGGTTTCCACAATCTTGGAGACCATTTTTGCATTTCTTAGGCTAGGTAACTTTTTTTTTTCTTCTATTCAAGGAAGTAATATAACTGCAGCAGGAGAGCAGCTAGAATAAGTGCTGGACTTTCTAGTCACTTAAGCCATGACCTGACCAGCACTATTTTCTATTTCTACTGTCTCCTGTGAACTTGAGAATTAATTTTTAACCAAATCCTGTTAAAATTCAAAAGTTGTAGACTGAACAATTCAGGACTGGTTAGATAGCGAAGTCATCACTTGTGTTTGATGCAAGATTTCTGAAATTGGCAGGCAACTAGGAAAGGGAAAAAACATATGGTCATATTCTCTTGAATATCAGATAACCTTCTTTTTTACGTTCTTACATAGGCAATAAAAAAAGGCTGCACATATTTTTGAGAGCAAGGTACAGGCATCACTTCCTTTCCAATTTTAGTTTGTGTTCTGTTTCTAGTTCTGTGGGACTACATCAAACAAAACTCTCTACACTGCATTTATATCTGTGCTGAATAAAAGTCATCAGAGATTGAATTTAACTGGCTTTTAATCCTGTAATACACAGGTCCAGTAGTGTCTTCAGATATGCTGCCTCCCAATTAACAATAAGAATGAAGCAATTTTTCAACAGCAGTTGGATTTATGGTCCTTTTACAATTTGCCTCCATGGTTACTGGTCAAGAATCTAAATAGAAAGCAAATGAATATGCTTATGCATAGTATCATTTTCTGTTCTAATGCTAGAGATCGCTAAGCCTGTTACATACCAGGGTGATTTAAGCTTCCAGAGTACCTGACATATGTCAGTTACAGGGTCCTGCTGCATAAGCAGCAGCTTGTGGTTGCTATAATGTTGGATGCATCCCCACTCCCCCTCCTCTGGCAACAGCTTCTCCACAGGAAAGCCCATAGGCAGACAGAATTGCCAGAAAAAGTCAGGAGAGGGGACTAGCATGATTTAGATCTTAATACAGTCACATAATCTGTGTAATGTAATATTGAAAGTTAAAAGGTGGTACAGTCAAATAACTTCTCTTGATTTACACAGAAAATAGAAACAGAAAAGGACCAGAGCCTTCCTCTCCTGTAAGGCAACATCAGGCCTTTAGTAACCCAAGCTGCTCTATAATATTTAAAATATTATACAGCTCCAAAGCATACAATATTTTTCCAGTGGACGAGTTTAACAGAAAGGCTAATCAGTATTCTTGCCCTAGAATGACTGTGAGTATCTATTACTTAACCATAATATCCATCATTTCTTTCCTCTATGAAGATCTGCCAGCAAAAAAGTGCACAAAGTTTCCAAACTTCAAGTTTGGAGTTTTCTGGAGCAAGGGGAAAGGGAAAGCGAGAGATAAGGAAGGAAAATTATGTAAGAAGCAGAGGCTTGCAAATCTGTCAGACAACTAGGTCTTAATTAAATAATTTTTCTTCCCTGAGGTTCTCCCTGTCACTTTAACCCTTTCTTTACTTTCCTAGCCCTTGAAACTATTTTCAAAAAAGTAAAACAGACCTACTCAGTTAAAATAAAACCTATCCTATAGATAAATAACAGAACTAAACCTTCTCCTGTTTCTCAGAGACAGTTACAAGTGACAAGTAATTATACAGAACATGTTTGTGCACAGAGGTATATATAATACACACATACACTGCTATTTTTCACTGCAGTTTTTCTCTTTCCTTCCTGCCTTCTGCCACTATTTTTATTTCTTCTGACCAGCTTCCATGCTGAATTCTCTCCAGCTACTGACTTCTTCTGTCCTGTCCTTCCCAAGTGGAATACAAAACCCTGTAACATTTGAATGTGAATGGACTGAAAAATAAGCAGAACAGGTTCACCCACCCCTATTGATTCTAGCTTTTGTTTTAAACTAACTCAACAAAACCCAAACAGTTTAGTAGCAAACAGCAAGTACTTCTCAGGTTGGTAACTAAAAGGACTGTCCTCCCAGTAGATTCAGCTACCCTAACCAGAGCCAAAGGTAACAAATTCTTCCAAGAGAAAGGGAGGAAATGGGATTATCTCTGTCCAGACTCACAGCACAAACGGATCTCTGGAGGGTTCCCCCACCCCCACCCTATGTCCTCTACTAGCTGTACGTGAAAAAATATTCCTCTCTCATGGCTACTGAAGCAGACACTCAAGGGAGGGGAAAATCCCTTTCAGACTTTTAGAAGGTATTTTGTCTTTTTGTCGCACAGAAGCCTGTATTTATTTATATCTTTATAACTACAAAGTTCCCTTTACATTTTAAAATACTTTTATTTCTTAAACATTTCAATACATTTAAAATATTTTCAGAATTAAAAAAAAAAAAGTCTGGTATTTTAAAGTGTTTTTCCTTCTCTGAGACAGGCCAGCAGAACCACTCTTAGGAATGACTCTCTTTAAAACACTGTTTTCAGTTCCATATAAAGTTGAGAAACTACATACGTCTGTGAGATGAGAGTCCACATGACAATTTATATAATGTCCATAATCATACTATTTCTTATTTCAACCAAAATGTTTAAATGTCTTCCAAGAACAGAGTTTGGAGGAAAAGGAGAGCTCCATTCTGATACATGAAATTCTATTTAGTACTCAGCCCTCTGAAAAAACTGTGGTCCTGGCATGGTCTATCTGTTCACTACTCTGCCTTGACTCTCTGCCCATCAGCTCTCCTTCCCTAAAACAGGAAAATGCCACCTCTTCATAACACATGAGCACTGTGCGGAGAAATGAATTAAAGTCTGCATAGCGTGTGAATACCAGTGCAATGAGTAACATAAAAAGAGCCAAAGGAAATTAAGTAGTAATTAATTAATTCCAGAATAGAATTTGAACTGAGTGAACAGCAGTATATCTGTCTTTTTAATTGAGTATTGAAACTTAGAAAGAGAACAAGATTGAGTCCCATCCCTGTAACCAGACAGGTTATCATACTGTAGAAGGGGGGGAATTGACGTTAAAAGGGGAGAATCTAAGATTACACACAGAGCCTTAATATTGAAATAACCTGACTTCAAGCACATGACCTAGCATTCCTAATAATATTATTTTAACATAATTTTCAATGCATAATTATTTATAAAGCTCCAGACAGTAGGTGTGTATGATGCTTTATAGGCATGTAAAATTGTCTGATCCCTGCCCCTAGGAGCTTGCGTGATGACACCACACATGGGATGGGAAAAGAGGGGGTATGGGAGGACAGGGTTGCAACACTGTGAGATCATGAGATGTACTTACTGCTACATAAGCAACATTTCAGCTTCTCTGTGGTTTTCTTGTTACTCATTTAACACTATATATTAAAATTTGGTGAACAGATACATAACACAAAGACATCAACTGTAAGAAAGGATATGAATAAAGAGAACTATGTAGGACAATGTTCAGACTCAGCAGTTAATATTAAAACATTCACAGGCAAACGTTGCATGTAGTCAATTATTTATATAGGTTTAGCCCTTGGCACCTCCAGCTGAGGTCTGGATTCTGCTCCACCAGGCACTGTACAAATGTATCGTGAGATATGATAGCTGTGTTATGGTTTTTGCTGTAAAAAACCAGTCAGTGTCAGAAGGGGATCTCACAGGCAGAGAAAACAAGATGGTTTAACAGGTTAGAGGCAGGGCTAAGAGTAGGACTAAAGTGTTTTGACATTTGTTTTGATATTCCAATTGTTAATTACTATGTGTATTTAGATTACGATGGCTTGAACAAGAATTCCTAAACCAAACCAAACAAAAAAGAGTGCATTTGCAAGTTGCTGCAATGAACAGAAAATTAAAACCATGGAGGAAAGACCCCAGCTTGGAAACCCTGGAATCCATGTACCTTCTTTTAGAAATTTCTGTTTCTGTGCTCTGGGAACTGAAGTAGATTAGAGCTCTGCTGTGCTGTCATATTTGTTTGTGCAAAGCCCGCGGTTGGTGTAATTTCTGACCTGGCCACAATCTTACCCTGCTATGTGCAGAAAAACATATCCCATGTCAGAGACTGTACCCTTAAATGCTCACAAGTTTCCTTGACTTCAGCAGCAGATGAAGATCCTGCTGTGATACTCTAATGCTATCAGGCATTACATCCAGCAAACAACTCCAGGAACCCTAAGAAAAATTAATTTAAAGCAAAACATATAACTAATTAAAGGAAGCAACATGGCCAAAATATTCTTGATCTCCTGGAGCACAAACTAACTCTTTGGAGCAAACCTATATAAGAACTGTGAACTTGATTATCCTCTTCATTGCAGTTCTTCACAATAGATTGGCAAAATATTGCCTGGACTTTTTTTTACAGCCCTTCACACTCCAAATATAATTTGCTTCCACTTTAAGGGTACTTTTCACAATCTAGAGAGTACAAAACTATTTTAGTACATAGCACTATTAATTCTTAGGAATTTATTTTACTGGGTGAAAAGCCCAATTTTTAGTCAGCTTTACAATTTAAAATGGCAAACTAAATGTTTCCATTATTCTTATTAACCATTTTTTCCCAAGCCTTAGCCAAATTAGTCACTAAATAAAATTTTTGGCTTCAGTAGAGCTCAGACTCAGAGAACTCAGTCTCACTGCTGCTAACCCCTACTACATTACAATAGCAACACATTCTTCCAATTTCTTTGTTCTTATCTTCCTTTTAGAATTGAGTTTAGACCACTAGTGTACAAAGTAGAAGATAGAAAGGGATGAGTAAACTGTGTAAAATTTTCCTTTATATTTTGTAGATTATTAAATGTACGTAAAACTCTGTATAGCTTGGTATTGGTTGTTCACACAAAGTGTATTTGGACTTGTCTGGGGATTCAAGAGGCTGGTTTGGTCTTGAAAGTAGCCCATTCATCAAAGAGCTATGTAGAATTTCTCAGATCCCAACACATTTTACTAGTTGTTCTGACAGTAAAAATGGAAACTGATGTTCTCTAAATTTGGCTGTACTCAAAATTGTACTAAGAATTTATTTATATCTGAGATTTTTATGCAAATAGTTTAAAAAAAATACCTTTTCCCCTTTCCTCTACACTTAGGAAGTGGCTTTTAAAAACTTAGCAGCTTGACCTCAAAAGGATTTAGAGGAGCACAATTTTCAAAGCTGCTTTGTTTACAAAGATAGGCTATGATTGGAACTGGATATACTTTCAAATATTACTGGCACATTCTGAGCATAATATTTTAATTGTTGTGTCAGTCTAAGTGGTTGCTGATATAAGATTAAAACACATGACAAATTTTAAGTTTTTGCTGTATACCTAAGCTGATCTGGAGCAATTTTGCAGTCCCAGAAGTGAAAAAATAAATAATATTTATGAAAAATAACTGCATGCACCAAACAATAGCAACTGTCTCCTATTTCAGTCCCAAACAACTGTTTTTAAATTACAGATATATTAGATAAATAAAGAATATTCAGCATTATAAAATCTCGAGAAAAAAGAGAAAGCTGGAAGCCTAGCCCAATCTCCTGCTCCAAGCAGGGCTAACTTCAAAGCCAGAACAGGCTGCCCAAGGCTTCCCCTGGCTGAGTTCTGAGAATCTCCAGACATAGATATTCCTCAGCTTCTCTGGGCAACCACTTCTACTGCTTAACCATTCCCATTTTGGGGAATTCTCTCATATTTAATTTTTATTTCCTTTAGAGCAGCTGGTGACAGTTGCTTCTTGTTCTTTCTCTCTGTATGCCTGAGAACCCTGATAATCCTCCTTTTGCTAGGGAAGACTGCAACCAGGTCCCACCGTATCAGCACTGCTTTCATACTGTTAAGAACACTCCCCTCATACCTTGTGTGCTCCAGTGCCCCAGCCTCCTCAGTGGCTCTCCACTGGACCCTCTCCCATTTTCCAGTCCCTTGAACTGGGGGCTCAAGACAGGACACTGCAGCACTGGCCTTCCTGACTGCAATGAACAGTGCATCACACTACCCTTCCAGTTTCCACTCCTTTGGCTCAGCAAGAGCCCTCCCTGGACTCAAGTCCTGATGGACAGCTTCTCTGTGCACTCTTTCCAAAAGTATTCTGTGCTCTCTTTCCAATAGAGCTTGTGGGGCAAGGGCAAATCTAAATGTCATGGATAGAATATGTATCTTTAGCTGAGATGAAAGATGGAGGGAATACTGACTTTCAAGAGAGAGCGTGTCACAATGACATGTGGTTAATTCTTTATTCGATTAAAAAAACAGAAAAAGTTTCCCCCAAACTGTAGCTGATTAGTATTGGTATTACAGGGCTTTGCTTTGATGTCTTTGGTCAACAAAATGCAAACTTCCTCCTCCCCCAATGAACATGCATGTATGTTTTTCAAACCACTTTAGATCATGCATTTTGAAGAAAGTTAGGATAGCCTATTTACCTCAAAAGGACCAATCTAAGCCTACTGAAATTAATGGGTTTCTTTTTTTGATCAGGTCTGGAATGTAAATTGCAGTTACTATACCAGCCTATCTAATCCTTCCAATAGAAACTGTATCAGGACCTAAGACACTGCAAAAAGGAAAAATCACAAGAAAAATGTATTCTGGAGCAAGTATCTAAGTGAGGCTTGACTTTGTCCCCATTGATACTACTGGATAAAGAAAAACCCCAAGATCATTCCAGTAGGTTAAATACTGACTGAGGTCTAATTTATCCCTAAGTTATCACACACTGTATGATCCAAGATGAAGTTCTCACTCAGAAATGTGTGGATGGAAATAACTAGGTCATGATACATGCTTTTATGAAGAGGGTACAGATTAGCAGCTGAATGGAGAGACCAGAAAGCACAGACTTTGTGTCAACTGAGAATTCAGAGGAATTTCTGGCCCCTGTCCCATGACTCTGCAGCATCACACAGAGCGGATCCCTGTCAGTATTACCAGGCCACCCTCCTTGCTGGAGACACAGCTTCCTATTTGGCCAGCTTATATTTGCAAAGTCCTATAAATTTTGGGTTCCCTTTGCAGCCCTGCCACCAACTATGTGAGTTTTGGCAAACAAACAGTGTCAGAGTCATTTGTGCTTTAAGGCAGTTTCTAGTTAAACTCCAGGTTCTCGTATTTTCTTGCAAAAACTGCAGAAAAATGTTTGTTTATGGTAAAAGAAAAAAAGGGAAAAGAAAAGGAAATATGCTGAAAAGACCCCCACCGGAAAGTATAACACCAGTGGAGGTTAGCATTAGGTGAACAGATATATACCCATATAAACATATACGTGTAGATATATATTAAAAAAAAATATATATATATATATGTAAACATTTCCAAACCAATCTCCAAAGTTCACTGCATACAGTCCTTTTCCACCTGGCTTTCAGTGGCTTGAATGTTCCATTATATGACCTGCATGTCATTTTTCCGGATCAATATGTGCTAACATTTTTTAAAAATTTCAGGTGCTATCAGAAGTACAAAATAAACCAAACTGTAACACAACTATTTCATATTCCTTGAAGAAATCAACTCTGGAGGGCAGCGGTCTTTTGCAAGAAATGTAACTGCAAGTTCAAACAAAAAAGTGACCTTTGCCTGTTGCTACAAGTATGTCGCTCGAGGGGATTTGGCACTGAGCTTTTCACTGGGAGGAGTCACTTGGCATTGGTACTGGTTTATGAAAGAGCAGAAGAAAGTATAAGTTGGTTTTCTTAAATGAGTCCCTACCAGGAGGACAAGTGCTGGTGGCAAGTAAATGTTTACCTCAGTGGAGCAGTGTCAGGTCCCACGCCGCAAGCGTTCTGCACAGGGCCCGTCTCTGTGCCACACGTCGCATCTGCCTCAGCTGGGTCCGTGTAGCCATTGACCAGCTTGATGTCTCTCAACTTCACACTGTCATTTTGTGAATCCAGAGACACAATGTCCGACGGGGAGCTCACGACGCCCGAGTCCTCCGTGGTGTCCTCTGATGCAAAGCAGCTGCTTTCTGATGCTGTTTCTTCCACCTCCGATAGCTCCAGAACAGTGTCATCCACTACATAAACATTATCATGTGTAGACAGCAGGCCCTCTAAATGAAATATAGCAAGGAAAGTTAGCTGGAAGTCATCAGTACATAAATCAGACAGCTGTCTCTTTGTAATTGGAAAAATCACATGAAATGCATTAGAAATGTGAGGGAGGGTGCTTAGCATTTGTATATAAGATAAAGATGATTTGAAAAGTGACAAAAACATTATGTCCTTTGCTTTTAGAGATGTGGTTTGCTATGCTGGTCCTCTGGGGTTTGGGACTTATAACTTCCAAAGCAAATCAGTTTCATCAATTCTCTGAAGAAACAATTTTTCCAGGGACAGTTTCTTGAGGAATTAGACTGAAGTTTAAATTACATGGTTCAAGAAATCACTCCTTATAGCAACATAATCTCATTATTTCTCTTCTATGTCAAACAGATAACATTTCCAATAAGAAGTCTATGTACAGGTAAAAATGGGCAGCATTTCCCAGTCAGGACACTTAATCGATAAACTAGATCTACTGCTGGCCCAGTGGGTGTCATTGATTATATCACCATTCAATTTTTCTATTTTTCAAAGTGCACAGAATCTCCTATAAGTGTACAGAAAAGTAGACAGTACCATACTTAAAATATAAACTTTTCCAATGTTTAGTTATTTTTAAAGGCGATCAAGGGATATGCCCTTTGCATGTTTGATGCTATTAAAAGCTGCAAATTTCAAGAGGAGATTTGACACAGAATAATTTCTTATACCCTGTTTTAGTTTGCTTCCTATGATCTACCAATTTTTGTGTTTTTCAGTAAAAAACACAATTCTAATTTCTTTTAAGAAATGTACTCAATTTCATCTTGCAATTATGCCACTAAAGGAGAGCTCCCAACCAGGTCAATAATTTCAATTACTGAAATTACTGAGTGACGAAAGAGAATCAAGCCCAAACACACTTCTCCTGATCAAAAGGAATCAATAAAGACTAATATAAATGTGTAATTTGGTACTACAAGTGTGCTCCATTCTCTTCTTGAACCTCAGTAAGCAACAGGAAGATTAAACAACAGTTTATGTCTGATCTTCCAGTCATTTGTGGTGGAAGTTAATTACATGAGAAGTCCCAGGTCTGCAAGTGTGACTAAGATTAAACATACACTTCACTGTATTTTAGGCTTGGAATTAACAACTTTTTGGAGAATACATGAAGCTACAGCTCAATAAAAATGATCAACAGAGAAAAATACTTCTGAATTCTGTTGTATACACAAAAGTGTTTTGTTCAAGTCAGAGAACAGAAAACAACTTTGCAAAGAATGTCACAGAAATAATTTTGTCAGACTGTAGTTTAGCAGTGAAACTTTGAGTAAAACCAGAATAAAAATCAAGCCAACATTCTCCTTGACTGAGGTTACAAGATGCCATTAAGTACTGAAATTGATTTCCGACAGTAGAAGCAATAAAATTCAGAGGGTTACAAATCATGATTAAACTTTTAAGTGCTGTCAAGCATTGATATTAATGATAGAAGATGATCCAAAGACTCTATAGCAACTTTGGAAGCAATGTTATTTGATTTCTTTGACCTTATTTTCTGTAACATTAGTTCTAGATTCTGGATATATTCTCAGAGATTATTCCATTTTAAAATGGTAATTACAGGAACAAAGTATGTGCCACTGAATGGATTTGAGTATGCTAACCATAGAACTACAGTTAGCAAAACACCAACAGGAAGGGTAAATATGAATAGTTTGACATTGAACATCAAATAACAAAACCCCACAAAAACTCACTGTGAACAAACAGGTATGAGTATATGGCCTCTTGGCTTTTAGACAAACAAAAAAAAGCCCAGTAACAAACATTAGTAGAAGCTACACTATATTAAAACCAGGACAAAATTGGATAACAAAGAAATCAATTTATAGAGTGGAGGTTGAAGAATGAAAGCACACAGGAAGATTTTGAAGTAATGCACAATGCAGTATATACCCCTTGATGAAAAGAGACCTCTCTGTAATTCATGACAAATCTATTGTCACATGGATGCCATAAATGACCTCCACCCTATAGCTGACATAGCAATTTATAGCTAAGTACCTACTCCCATATCCTGACATGAGGGGGGCAGCCTTTTCCTCACTCACTGTCTCTTGCATTTCGTCATCCTCTTCTTGCCTGCCTGCAGCTATTTCCTGCATCTTTCTGCTCAAGGTATTAGATCCTTTTGGTCACAAAGCCCTACTTGCCTACTGCAGTAGTAAGAACACTCAGGTCTCTCCCTGCCCTGCTGCAGGATCCCCAACTCCAGCCCACTGTCCCCAGATGTTGACAAAGAGAAGGAAAACCAATCTCTTATTATCAGAGCTCATGGGCGAATTGATCCCTGTTACATCTCAATCTTGGCAGCTGAATCACTCAGGCCAGAATAAGAACCTCCTCATCCAACAGCAGTTTTATCCTGAAGCATGGAAATACAAATTGGCATCTTTCTACTCAATGATTAAATTCCCAAAGCTCAAGCAAAACTAAAATGTTCCCCTTTCTTCAAACCTATCAGTTTGACAAAGTTCTTCCCTATTTTTTATCTTCACCAAGAAGATTCATAAATTTTTAACACAGTTAACGCATGGCACTGAACAGAGTTATTGGCTGAGACAAACCACTTTGCTTGCCACTACTACTTGTCTGAACATGAAAGCACACACATAAAACACGACTGTGATGGTTCTGTGTCAAGTTAACAACCTTGTTTCAGCTACGAGTAGTACTAAAACACCCCTGTTTCAAATTTGAGCCATTCTTGGATGGATTAAGTAAGAACTATTCTTTGTCCTACATGCTTGATTAAGTCTTCACTGGTGCAAACTGAAGATGGGATGGGGATTACTGGGTAATGACACATGACATGAAGAAAGCCTACCTCAACATTACTGAGTGGCTTTGTCTTCAGGAGACAGAAAATACTTTATAAAACTTGCTAATTCTACAAGAACAAGGTAACATTTAGTAGTAGATGTGGTTCTGCCTTGCAATTTTTGCATTTCTTTTCTCTACCCAACGCTAATACAGTGTGACCATAATGATGGCAATACAGAGGTTTTCTGTTGGTTGAATAAAGAAAAAAATCTCAACATTTTCTTTTCTTTCCTCTCTCATAACACTAAGACAAATTCAGGCTCTGATCATCAGGACCTCATGTAGACATATCTAGGTTAAGAAAGAGTATTCAGCAAGTACTTCAGAATTGAAAGCACAAATAACAATTGCCACAGATAACATAGTATTGAAAGATTTCTATACAGAAGGCTGAGTTTTCAAACGTTTAACAATTTTCAGTAAAGCTAGCTCATTCACTGGTGGGTGTGGTACTGAAAAGCATGTAGAAGTCAGTCCATGGTCTTCAAGCTATTCTAAAATCTCTGTGGGACATCTAACCTGCACAAGACACTGGAGAGAGTCCTTCAAAGCCTTGCATTGCTGCTTACCTATATCCTGGTTCAGGCTGCAGACACTGCTAAACCCACATGAATTCTGTACCAGGGATATCCCCAGATTCGCAGCAGCAGCGCTGCCACTGCACAATTAGGTCAGCCACAAGTTACAAAGGCTTTCTTGCAGAGGGGGACGGACTGGGACGTCTGTGATCACCAAGAGGGAAAGAGGAGAGTAGCTCATGAGTAAGGAATGTGAGCTTCTTGTTTAACACAAAAGAGATCTTGTTGCCTTAATCTCAATAGCCTGTAAGTAATTAGGAAAACACTGAACTTTGAGTTTAGAGGAGTGATATCTGCACTCGTGCAGTTAGATATTGCATATATGTACACATTACTCATCCAGAATGCCAGTGATGGGGAGACAGATAAACCTCACCTGGTTTAAATGCGAATCAGCACTTTCAGAAATGAAGATTTCATTCAATATGTGAAGACTTCCATGGGTAAAATACTCACTTTGATTACTACTATGAAAATAACCACCATTGAAACTGAATTAGATTAGAATTGGACGTAAGTGTTCAAAAGATGCCTATCCCATCTGGACTTACAAAATCAGTCACCAAAGTCCAAGTCATCACTCCTTCCAAGTCCAATGGGCACAGAGTGTAAATCATAACTATTTAAGAAGTGCTGTGACCTGGTTTTACAGCACTGCTGCTGTTTTAACATCCAATAAGGACAGACATAAGATATAACAGTTGATTCAACCCTTACATGATGAGTAACCTGAACTTCACAAGCATTTTGGAGATGCAGAGTTTCTCTAACTTATCTAACTCTTGCTAACATGTTGGTAACTGTTTTACAATTTCTTTCATCATTTGTTCCACTGCCGAAGAACTTTCTTTGCATGGACTAAAATTGCTTTGCTGTAGTCCAAGTGGTCTATAATAATGAAGTTGTAAAAAATTACCACAAAGTTCATGATGATAAAGAATATTAATTCTTATAATGATCCCTTAATTATAACATAATTCTTTCACTGACAGTACTTAAAACTTCTATCTGGAGAAAGAAACACTGCTCTAATTATTTGTCCTGGTAGTAAAAAGTTGAGAACATCACAAAAGACCAGTATTAAAGTACTGTACTTTTTTTTTTTTCATATGCTTGGAAGTAGGTTGATAGAAGAAACAGGAAAAGATAACATTTGTTATAGCAATTATTTACAGAGATTATGAAAATGAACACAGGATTAGCTTTAGGGTTTTCACACAGGTACAATGTGATCTTGCTACATTTTACTCATTTTTCCCATGGATCAGAAACCTGTATGAAGAAATAGGTGTTAAAGATCACTCAATAAGCAGATAAAGCAGTAGACAGAATGGGTGGTCTTCTCCCTATCATAATTAAAATTTTAATTTTAGCATATTTAAGCCGACACTCATACTTTCTTATTAAAAAAAAAATTCAAAGAAATAAAGAGAAAATAAATGACCACTGTTATACTTTAACAATAGTATTATGGGAGTGGGGGAATGGATCAGTTCCAAAGCACTTCTTTCTCAACTTCTGGAACTGCCCTGCAGAAACTCAAAAAGAGACCAGAAAATACTGAGCTGAGGTACCATGCTCTGCAGCCCTCCTCCAAAATGAGGATGTAGAGCAGTTTAATGTTGGCTTCGTTTATTTAGGTCACAGAATCACAGAACAGTTTCATTTGGAAAAAACCTCTGGAGGTCACCTAGTTCAATGTCCTCCTCAAAGCAAGGCTATCTTCCAGCTTTGACAAAGTAGCTCAGGGCCTTGAACAGCTTAGCTTTGAAAATCTCCAAGCATGGAGACCCAACAGCCTCTCTGGAAAAAATCATGAATCATTCCCTGGGCAGCATCTAATGCTTCTCCCACTTAAGAACATCATTTTAATGTCAACCTAAAAAAATTCTAGCTGCAACTTGTCACTGTTGCAGTCTTATCTTTTTGCAGTGAATCTCAGAGAAGAGTATGTCTCAGTCTTTCCTCTTCCTTTAGATACAAGACAGCATTTAAAATCTCCTTACCCTTCCCTTCTGCAGGGGAGGGCTGAACAAGTCCTGTTGCCTCAGCACCTTCATGCACATCCTTGATGCTTCGTGGCACACTCTGGTGTGTCAGTGTCTTGTTACACAGAACTCAAAACTGGATTCACTTTTGGACAATGGACTCACATGTGGCTTCATGGTAGCTAAGTAAAGGGGAATAATCATTTCCTGTGATCTGCTGGCTGTGCTCTTGCTAGTGCAACCCAGCCTGTGGTTAGTGCTTCATCACTGCAAGGGCACGTTGCTGATTCACACAGCCCTGCATGCGACTTCCAGTCTCACATAATGAGATATTTTCAGTCTCTTTCCTAGTCTTATGCCCCATCCTCATGTTTTCCAATAGGCTCTTTAATTGAGGTCATTCTCACTGCAAACCCTGCAAACAAAAGTAAATCCATTTCTTTATATGCTAGCCAATAACAAGAATTGAAAGACACAAAGGACATGTCTCACCAGACATATCATCAGAAAGGTACAAATGGAGTGTCATTAGTTACACCCTGTGAATCTTCAGCATTTCCATAGTCAATCCCAAACTAATGACAGTTAACTTAGCTACCTAGGTCTACTCTCCTATGGTTGAAAAATAAATGCAGTGTGGACTCATTTAACCTGCTTTATGAATTTGAGGTAGTAAAGCACTTCCCTTGGGGTTAAACTTGTCTAACTGTTTGTTGTTAGTTGATAACACAACAGAAATGTATTGTAACTTTCATAAAAGCTTTTTTGGCAATGGAGTTTCCTACACCAAAGGCAATACAAGATAGGATCAAGCCAGGGAATGAGAAGTGAAGAATTTTCCAGTCCCTCCATTGTTTTTTCATGTACACGCAGCTGTGAAGATCTGTGCACTAATGTTTGCTTTTCCTTTCAAACTTACACCGAAAATGATCGTGAAGTCTTTCTCTCAAAACAACAATGCCTAAAATGTCTGCTGGCTCTTGGAAGTCTCAGAGGAAGCTACCCCTGAAAGCAAATGTCTGCTACCCTTTCCCATTTCAGACTCTTATTTTTACCACCTGCCAAACAGGCAAAGAAAAATTTCTGAACTAGTGCAGCACAGATTTTCAGACAAGGGAAAATCAACATATTGGACTTTATTATTCCTATTTCTTTCCCACAATCCTTTCTTCAGTGACTGAAAAAGACTCTCTGACCCCTGCAAAGCCCATTTGACCTAGAATGCTGCTGCTATTGCTGAACTGCTTTTCATCCTCTCCATTTTGGCACCCTCTTGAACCCACTAGCTCCTTGCTTTTATAAAAGCCTTGTCTGGACTCTCTGACAACTCTACATCATAGCCAGTAACTAGCCTTCCTTATTCAAAGGGATCAGATGTCATAAAAGCAATACAAAGAGTAAAATGCTCTTTGACAGAAAAAGGATCATGTGTCAAAGTAGATCATTCCTTGATTAACCGGAGAACATTGTCACTTGGCTTTTAGAAAGATAGATTTTAGAAAAGGAACCAGTAGATTGAGTTGTTAATTTCCTTTTATACATAATGAAGTATGATGAGGAGAGTTTCACATCAGTTCCTGGTATTCGCTTTCGGAGGTTAACAGCAAGCTAGAATGATTCACAAGGCGATTTCAGGGCTCTGGATGGTACCTTACTTAGATGAGGAGAGGGGCAGAGTGCCTAATCTGTGCAATTCAAAAAGACTATAAACAAGCAGACAACTTAGGTTAGAGGAGGAAGATAACACAGAAATATATTTAAGATAAATTATAGATAACTTTGAACTTGCACTTTCATAAATCACCATGTGTAACACTGGTGACATGCTATGTTAAATAACAGGTGTTATTTTTGAGGGTTGTTTGCAGGACAGGAAAATCTAGATCTAAAATCAGAGACTACCCAGTATATGATACTGGTGAAGAAATAACCCACTCTCCCCATTTTGCAGGGAATTATTAGTCTTAAGTGATAGATTTGGGCAATCTGCATCCTTTTCAGAGGTGGTTGGCTTTCGCTCAAGCACACTGCAGCATCTAAACAAATGGACTGTGAAGGTGATTTTCATAAGCCACCTTAGAGAATACACTCTATACAATTGCTTGAAAAATATATGCAGTGTAGTGATTAAAACCAGAAATGATTAGTGTACCTATGCAACAAAACAATGTTTTATTCAATGATTTTTAAGACCACAGAAAAAAGGCCATTTGCCCAACTGTTCTTTTTAAACTTCGCTATCTTTTTGCTCTTATCCATAAAATCTCTGCTGCAATTTTATATTTATAGCATCATCCACAGTAGAAAAACACGAAACACTTTTGCATTGTAATTATCCTCCTTCCCCAGCAACTGGCTGCCAGCAAACTCAGCAGAGACACAAAAACCCAACCCTAAACCAAGCACACATACACATATGTAAAGGCACCCTTGTGGGATTTAAGAGCTCTTTCCAGAACTCTTCTCCCAGTTGTGTATTTATTTCTAATTAAAAATGATTAAAAGTTAGGAAGGGTGAAAGAGAATCAGGTCAATCTGTAATAATCTATTACTGAAACCATTAGGTATTACACACGAATAAAAAATTTTTGAACAGATGCCTTCTAATTTTTGGGACAAAGTCTTGGGCACAAAAGCATTTCTACTGGGAACTGCTGCACAATTGGGAGATAACCTTCCTATCAATACAGACTTATGGGCAGTAATGGCAACAAATACTGGTTTTGCTTAATACTAAAAGCTATTAGTGAACTACAGGCTAGAGTGATGATTTACAAAATGGGATTTCATCACTCATGCAGAACCCTCCAGTTTCCCCATCAAAGCATCCATCATTTGCCCTTACATCTCTTTCTCTTTTTATAGGCTAGTACCTTAGTATAATCTGAAGCCAGACAGAGCCCTGAGAAAATTTTGTGAACAAACTACCTAACTTAAATTAAAATGACATAAAACAACTCAATTTAATTGGCTAAAACATACTTCAGCCAAACTGCCAACAATGTAAATACCTACACAGATTTTCAACAGCTAGCTCCAAATTTAGATATGAAAACATTTTCATACACCTCCATAGTATAAAGATACAAAACTCTACTCTGACGTTTTTGGACATTAACTGACCTTGGACCTCCTGATCAGTGGAATATGTGCTTCTGCCTCCAAGTGGCTTTTCAATAAACTTGGGCTGGTGGTTTGCTTTGGCAATGATAGTTCCAGAAATATTTTAACCTAGAAGAGCATGTTTATTTTCTGAGTTATAACACATTTTACTGCACATACACACTGGATTACTCTGCTATTGTCCTTCTGTAAGACATCCAATTATGTCAGTAAAAGCATAAACCTAGTGAGACACTACTTTGAGTATGTGACCTCTTCTTATCACTAAAACAGTCTGCCTTCTGGAACTGCCCAGTAAAGAAAAAATTATTCTTGCAGGGAAGAAAACCAAGGGTTGCAGTACACATAGTATCTCCCTGAAGTTCTTGAGTGATACCCTGCACAAGGGCATTGTACCATTTTCAAATGATGTTTCCTAGGCCCTTTGAAGACTAGACTCCTGTGCTGGGATGAGGGCAAACCAAGAGCGGTGAGGCCAGGACAGTGCATGCCAATCACATTCGCTACCTAAAACACTGCCAGGCACCCTAAACTAGCAGGAAACAGGCACACAGATACTGCTGAGGATCACCAGGACAATTGGTTCTATGGAATTATAGCAAGAGACAGATTTCTTTTTCAGTGACATAGACATAGCCAAGCAATCACAGCATAGGACAATAATCAAATGAAGGGAGGGTATTGTGAGTCCAGGAGAGGGCCATGAAGATGATCAGAGGGCTGGAGCACCTCTCCAGTGGAGACAGGCTGAAAGAGCTGGGTTTGCTCAGCCTGGTGCAGAGAAGGCTCTGGGGAGACCTGACAGCATGTTTCAGCTCCTTGAAGAGGGGCCTTCCAAGAGAGCCAGAGAGAGATTTTTCACAAGGTCATGTAGAGATAGGACAAGGGGAAATTACTTCAGAGGGTAGGTTTAGATTAGACATTACAAAGAAATTCTTCATTTTGACATTGCAACAGGTTGTCCAGAGAAGTTATGGATGCATTGGAAGCATTCAATGACAGGTTTGATGAAGCAACCTGGTCTAATGGAATACATTCCATTTCATTTAACACCCCTGTCCATGCAAGAGTGTTAAACTAGAGATTATCTTTAAGGTACCTTCCAATCCATACCACTTTATGGTTCTTGATACAATGACCTCCATACACTATCCATGAAGTTAACTTTTCCAGCAGTGCACATTGAAGCTCTCCCTAGTAAGAAGGGGAATATTGGACAAGTAAAGAAAAAAGTGCTCATAGAATAGCAGTGCTCTCATGCCACCATTCCTCTTTGGCAGCAGATGGACTACATCAGATTATTTCAGACATAAGCAGAGATAGAAATACTTAAGTCAGAGCTGAATTTGGCCTCTCTTCCACAGTCCTCTTGTGTAGTCAATTATCTCATCAATCATGCTTTGCCCTGGAGCTCTCTTTCCCTCTTAACTTGAAGAGATGCAAACATGCAAGAGCAGTAACTGGATGTTACGCTTTGTAGTGATTTGTGGATAGTAAAACGTTAAAGGCAGTGCCACCTCTAGTGCACAATAGCCTGATGCAAGAAATGGGTCATCATCTGAACACCCACTTGGAAAAAATTTCCCCTTTCATATCATGTGCTCTTAGCATCAGATCCTGCTTCCACTGCAGAAGATAGGTTCTGCCCCTGACTTCAACAGCAGCAGGGTCAGACTGTTCACTGATTGAAATGCAAAGCTGCAGATATCTCCTGCATGGGATGAATCCCCACAGGGAAAATTTGTCTGCATTTTTATTCATGTGAAGCATTTTAAGGCTTTCATTTACACAGTTCATTCAATAATAATGTGCATGCTGTATAATGGGGTACCTGATTAAGCATGCTTAAGTGCTTTGCTGGAGCAGGGCCATTTCTAGAATTTGAAGGTTTGCTATGATCATATGCTCAAAATAGGCAAGCTAGTTTGGGGAATTTCTCACCTGACTTAATGGGCTTAAATAGGATCAGCATAAAAGGGGGAAATTTGGAAATGCCTTTGAGTTTGTTTCTTTTCAGCATCAGTTCCTTCTCAAATTAGGCTGAGGAGGTCATGCAATTGTACGTTTTAAGCTTGTCTATGAAACCCTCCAATAACTTTTTAACTGGCTACCAACTTCTCCTGAATGAGTCAGGAAGGATAAGAAGGATAAGAAGTTCAGTTACAAAAGTTTAATAAAGAGGTAGAAGGACAAAGTGCAGAAACTTTCCACATATACATGTAAAAGCTTATTTTCTGTTATCTACCAGGGATACTGAGAGAAGGATGCTATGAAGAATAGCAAAAGTTCAACCCCCAGTGTGATGGAGTTCAGATATCAGAGAACTCAGTCACTAATACAGAAGTTCAAAAGAAATGCTTAAGGAATTACTTGAGGTGCTCTGGGGGAAGAAAATAAGAAAACAAAGAAGAAAAAAAAGAAAGGAGAAATTCTCAAATATTTTTGGTTTTGAAAATCAAGAACCTCAAGGGTCCTGGGATTTTAATATCCATCTATTTTTTTCCCCTTTTTATTAATTTTTGTCACCTCTCTTCCCTGTTCTTATCACTAATTTAAAAAATCAAAGACTATTAAAAAAAAAAAGGCACCTTCTCTTTTAAACTCCATAGAACCAGGTCATTTTTTTTCCTAAAGCCATTACCCAGGAAGTGTGTTTGAAACTTTTTTTAGCAGGTGGCCACTGTTACACTTTGTACAGTACAGTTTGTACAGTAATGCTCCAACATTGCATTAATTCTCCTGGTTGGTCATAATTTCAGCATGGTATTATAAAACTTTCCACTCACCTTAGAGCAGCCCCTATCAAACCAGCACAGAATCAAGCTGGTGGTTTGTTATTACTCTTCTCATTACAGCATGAAAATTTAAAGACTTCTGTTTCAATTACTATCAGCCTGCTCATTTTCTCACAGACACTAATTTAAGTCTGTGGAAAAAAACACAAGGAGTTTCCCTGTGCAAGGATTTTTTGTATAAAAGAAAGCAATCAATACATTGCCAAAGCCTTGTATTATGAACAGTGGCATGTATTTAATGTGCCCTGAAAGTGAAGAAAAGACTTTATAGCACAGTCTGTGTCCTTTGTAAGAGCAGACTGAAGACAAATGATTTTATTTTGGGAACATCTGAATCCCATTGATTAGTGTGATGACTACAGAACAGGAAAGCTGCCAGATAGAGAGGAAGCTGGGCATGTCCACAAGGGAGTGAAGCAAACAAGCAAATTACAGTATATGTCTGCCTTTTTTTTACCTAAATGTTTTCATTTGGAAAATTTGGATACTTAAACCTCTAAGTTTCTGTAACTGACTGGTCAGTTAATCAGCATATTGTTCTAATTCTCTGAAGGCAAGCAGAGAAGGGTTTTAGAAGTAAAAAATACAGTTTTAAACTGTAAGTAATCAATAAAATATTCACACACATTGTATTTAATTGAAATAGGATCTCTTCTGGGAAGAAAAAAAAATTTCTTATTACTGGGGAGAACTGTGGCATAAAAATAATTGTGTCACCCTTAAGCATTGATTTAGCATGTCTGATACTGGGAGTACCCAAAAAGGGTTTCAGAACAAAACCAAGAACCAATGCATTCACCCAGTAGTCCCCAAAGTGTCATCTACTTCCAGCAACAGCAGGAAGTTCTGTAGGGTGGCCCTTCTAAAGTCCTTGGCAGTCCACTGTGAGGCTTTCTGGAGAACAAGTGTGTAAGAGTTTGTTTGCCTTCCAAAATTGTCCATCTCTTACAAGTAAAAGTTAAGTAAACAAGGCTCTTATCTTGAACTTAAGGCCATTAATTATTTTTTCTTACAGTCTTTATAATTCTTATCTAATTTGTCATACTCCTTATGTTTTAAGAAGTATATTCATTCAAATCTTGACTGTTTCATCCGCAGATACACCTTAAAAACAGATCTCTTGCATGTTTCCACATAGTTTAGAAAAAATGCTGAAACTATTTCCTCATTAAGTTTTACAGCTTTTACAAACTGTGCCTTCTTGTCAAGTGAAAAAACTGAGGAAAAAAACAACATGGAAGAGAAAAATACTTACCTACATGTTTTAAAAATCAGAAAACAGTAATGATTTTTATTAGATGCTTGAAACGTAGAAAAATTAGTTGTTTTGTTTGCTCTAACAAGTAAACAGATAATCCCCTACCAGTCTTTCACTGTTTATGGGAGGGCACCATATATTTAGCAACTTTATTTTCACATTTCTATCACGGTAGTCTTAAAAGAAAAAATTGTATTTGTCCATCACAGTCCTCCTTTCTTGGTCTTTCCCTCTTACTTTGTTTTACGTCTTTGTCCTCCATTACACCCAACCTTTGCTTATGGTAGTAGGTTAGAAAGTAATTATTTTATCCATGCCAAGAACCACAATTATGGAAGCCACAAAAGGAGCTGACAAAAGAGAAGCTGTCTCTGCTCTCAGCCTTTACTCCCTCATGCCTGAAAACCCAGAGGTAAATGTGCAAGGCCAGAATTCTCAATTTCTTAGAAGAAAGTAGGCAGGCATTTTAATCAGTGTTTTCTGACTTAGAAGTGGTAATAGGAAAAGCTGAGTATGAGCACCTATAAGGATGGAAAAACACTTTGGTATTAGAATTATCACCTACCTGGAACAGAGAAAAATTTTCAACAGTTTGTTTACTGCAGCTCCATGAGATTGCCTGCATTTGAATCAGTAGGAACTTGCACTATATATGCCACTTAAAGCACCACCCTTCCAGTTTTATTTGGCCCATAGCTTATGTGTAAACCTGGCATAACTTCAAATTCACACCCAGGATCAAAGTTCTCACATACACACTTGCACCACATGCACGTAGTTGGTTGGACACAGATGTTTAGCCCCACTTGTTACTGATGAAGTGTAAGTTGTTCTGTGTGTATGGCTGTGACAACTTCCTCACATTCCACCATTCTAGGGAAGCAGAGTATGCCCAGGATGCTGCTCAGTTACTAAAGGTACAGCTCCTGTAGTTAAAACTGCTCTTTTGATGAAGGAAGAGGACAACAGGGAATTTGGTTTCACTTGGAAGAAACATTCACAGTTTATCCACAGACCACTTGGATTGCAAAGCTGGTCTGCAAGGGAATTAGGAGAATAAATGTCTTGACATTTAGTCAGGATGGGAGAAGGGAAGCTCAGGTTTATTCTACACTACATGAAATAGGTAAGTAGCCAGTGGAAAATCTAAATACCAGGAAATCTGTCTAGAAAGACTATTTGATTCACTGGGGTCCAGTCCCATACGAATGCAACCAGAAAATATTTAGTTTGATTATTCAAAGTGATTGTGCTTCCTTACACTCAGACTGACTTCTGGCTGAAAGTCTGCAAAATCACAACTCTTATTTCCAATACATGCAGGCAGCACAGTACAGGGGAATGTAAGGGAATATGAAATTAGCACAAATTTCCAACCAGTGTTTGCACCCAGGACTCAGTCTCCTCCCTTAGAACTTTCTCAAGGCATGAGAAAATTAAGCAGATCTGGTGACCCAAATTTACTATTTTCATATTAGAAGTGAACAGAAAAAAAAAATCTTTCATGTTCAAGGTACATTCAAGGAATATAAAGGACTCAGTAGTTGATACCTGTTGAGTTTGTTGCCAAATTCTAGAGTCATTCATTCTTTCTTCGGACTTGATGCATTCAGCAGTCATTTACCACTACAAAATGGTGCCAGAGCACTACACAAGAGTATGTAATAAGGAATAAAGCAGAGGATTCTTGCAGAGAAATATACAAGATCACCTTTCCCCTTAGCCACTTCAGCAAAAATCAGCATTTATTACCTGTAAGCTGTTCTAGATAAACAAAGACTTAATTATGTCACTTTTTGTTTTGTCAACTTCTTATGAATTTTAACAGTGGACTGTTCTAGCCACAGAGCTACTATAGGAGAAGCTTATGAATAAGAAGTGAAAACAGAGACAGCAATTTTGCTTCACTGTCCTTGAGGGGGGAGTCAATAGCTTTACAATGACATCAGAAAACAACATGGCTGTAATTTTCGAGGGATGGAATAAGTTCCATTCTGTCTTCTAAAATAACATGTATTTTTGTATGGAACGCTAAATGGTGCCTACTTCATGTACTAAATATATATTGAGAGTCATGGAAGAGACTTAGAGCCAAGCTCAGAAGACAGAACTGCTGTCATACATACACACACACAGCCTAGCTTTCAAAAAGAAGCACTTTTATACTGTGACAAAACAATAAGGAGGGTTTAAACTGACTGTACACATAAATGATGAAGGTATGAGAATCATGACCATAGAGTTTACTTCAAAAAAGCAGAACAAAGGGACAGATGATGGGCATATGATAGATTAGATGGTCATATGTTTAACAAACAAATGCATCATAAATCTTTGCAACTCATCATACAATTGGAACTGGATGATTTCTCTGCCAATCATTCTCCCTTGGCGCTGTGAGCACTCTGGATAGAACAGACAGATTTAAATAATTCCAGTTCAAAAACAACAAGAAGAGAAATATTTCCTTTTTCCATTAATATATTTAGAATATTTTTCTCCATATTTTACCTGCTCAGAATAATTTTCTGTTCTGCACCAGTAGCACATTTTCTGAAGATAAAAATGGAATGAGTTTAAAGTTTAGTATTATTCTACAGCCTTGTCACTAGAAAAGGAAAATAAATCCATCTGCCCAGTGAGAAAGACAACATTCATTTCGATCCTCAAAGATTCCAACTGAAAGGAAAAAACCTGAAAGTATTACGTGTTGAAAAGATATTTAAGGATGTTTTGAAAATCAGAGATTTTAGTCTCTAAGTGACTGAATTGCTGGTAATGAAGTAATTTGTCTGTGAAAGAAGACAGATACTAAACAGATCTGGTCATGATTTTAAAATTCTAACACTGAAGCTAAGATCCACCTAGCAGAACAGTCTATCTGTACTGGCACTGAACCTGACCTACTCCTATGCACTTAGGCATGTTTTAAACATGTATACAACCATATGCACTAATTACCACACTTTGGACACAGCTGCTATATATGCAGAGGCAATATCTATGCAATATAATAGCCAACCAAATATGCCACCATACTTTGAGAAAGCTTAAAACAGAAATTTGAGCTTGCATCTCCTAGACGCCATCACAGCGGCATCACCTGAAAATATAATTTTATCTTCATTTTTTAAATTTGTGATGAAACTGATTTAAAAAATAATCTAGAAACATTTTTTTTTGGGTTTTTTTTTTTTTTAGATGCAGAAAAAAAATCCCAAAAACCTGCTCCAAAAACTAAAACCTGAAAAATTTTGTGTAAGTTTGGAATCAGGTTGAAATTCACTTTTGGTTTTTTGTTGCTCTCCTGCTGTGAATCTGAGACAACACCGGCTCCCTCTGGTGGCCACCGTAAAAAATATTTGAGTAACACCTTGGGCACCACGAAGCTTAATCTGTTTCTAATTCACTGGATTTCGTATGAGTTGAGAACATTCATCAGAATAGGTTTAATCATAAATTGTACATCTGTCCTTATTCCCTCAGAGCACTGAATATCAATGAAATTGGAGTTGTAAGACAGGAATTTGTTTTAATTTATAAGTTATCTAGGCATTTATTTGCTCTCCAGAAAGGGCTCAATGATATTTTCTATTTTTTTATTTGATTGCTTATTCGATTTTCACCCCAGATATTTTAACATGAAGGACAGTATTTTAACAAGGCTGCTTGGTAGTGCAGATAAATCCTGAGTCTATTAAATGTGTTTCTTACTAATTCTGGTAATAGCATTTTGGTGAAAAATTTGTTATAGTGGCGAATTTGTTATTAACTTTTCCATGTCATTCTCACTACACTTCCAATGTCACCAAGGTTAAAATAAAAGGAATAAAACTAAGCCAATGTCCTTTCATATCACTGCTGACCTAAGACTCCATCAAAGAGACTTTAAACTGATAGCCCTTCCTATTACTGAAAATGACAGAAAAACCCATTCTCTTTCAGAAGCTGAGTTGTGGAGCTCCTACAAATCCTGAGCTGAAGCTTGGAACAAACAGGAATTCCCCCAGCAGTACCTCGGGGCTGAGCTGGTGCTCAGGAAGCAAACTTCCAGCGACTTCCCAGTCCTGTAATCATGCTTTGCTTAAACCCCTCCGTGCACGCATGCTGTTATGCATTAGCAGTTCTGAGACAGAGTATCTGTGCCACTGCACTCAACAGATTTGGATTTCATGAGTGTCACTGAAAGCTTTTTCTGACACCATGTACAGTACTGGGGGGGTCTCAAACTATTCTAATGTCACAGTATAATTTCCTGTAACAACATTCAAGAATGTCACAGGATGATTTCTTGTAAAGACACAGAAATCTTTCTTCTATATTTTTTTTGTAAATTCTGTTTAATAATATATATGTATCTGTAACTTATGAAATCATAATAAGCAAACATGAGTGAACATAAGCAATGATCCTTTTTAAATCCTGAAAGGCAGAGCTTGTTAGTTTAAACTGGTCTTTAAAATGTTTAATCTAGGAATTTCACAAAAACTGTTCATTCCCCTGAACATATTTTAGAAGAAAATTTTGGATTTTAATTAAAGAAAAAGTAAATTAAGTGTAAGTAATGAACTTTTTGAGATTTCACATTCAGCTTTTAAGAGCTTCAGGAGGCTACCTAGAAAGAGACTGCTATTTGTAGGAAACATGCCAGCTATGTAGAGAGGGGCCTCAGCTGTATCCTTTCAAAGCAAGGAGATTTTCATTATAAATGTGATTTTGTTGAAAACTTGTGCCACCTTTCAGGGAAAATGGTGCAAATGGAAAGAACTGCTTTGATGATACACAGTACTTTGTACTCAATATAAAACACTGTTTCACCACTTCATTACTTTTACTCTAGTTTGAACTCCATGAGCCATGTAACTGTGGAGTTACAAACAGGATGCAAATAGAGTAATGAGAATGAGTAAATTAGGTTCTTAATCATCACATTGTGAACACCTACCTTTTTTTTTTTTTTTTTTTGGTTCTTTTTGAGAGAAGACTTACAATTAAACCATCTTAATATCTGTCTTAAGAAGATATTACCAAGTACCTGGCAGCTTAGAGAGTTCAAATCCACTTGACTTTTATTAGAGGACCCTTAGGGTACTAAGTATACTTTTTAAAGAATCATTTAAAATGTACTAACTACATGTTATATTTGTATTAAAAACTGTCAAACCCCATTTTAGTCATATTTCATATTATCTGTAGGAATGCTTTGCTTTCTTATTCTTCATTTTGCCTACCTGGAAAGGAGTCAAGATGAACATGATTATTTGCTTGAGGGTAAAACAATAATTTTTCATCATTTAAATTAGAGTTATGTATTGCAAGTCACTCATTTAAATAACATGAATGTCTTAAAGCACAGTACATGTGAGGTCAGAATAGTTCTGGGTGTGTGCACCATTACATTACAACTCATAAAGCCTATGTTTGTAGCTCAGGATTATTAAAAATACGTGTCTTATGGGCCGTTCTCATGAAGAACTTCCTTTAGCACAAAGAAGATTTTGCTAAGTACAAACCTATAAATGATATTTTAATTAGAACTCACTGACTATTCCTAGGACAAGAGCAAAAAGGAGACTTGTAGAACAAGATGTATCTTGAGCAAAGAGCGTTTGTGTCTTTTGTTACAGAAATAGAACACACACCTCGATTTCCACAGCATGTCTCCAGCATCAAGATAAAACTACTCATATTAAGCATCAGGATGAAAGCATAAGTAAAGAATATGAATCAGTGCATTTGGTATTGGTTCTTGGTATTCCTTTTAAGCCCCTTATAGATGTAACAGATCTTCCTGTTTCTTTTGTCTTGACAGCTTAATTGATAGCCAAGATACAGAAAGAATCTTGCACTTCAACTTGACTAGGCCAGGCTCAGTACTAGTTTTGTTCCAAAGGAACAAAATAGATGCAATAAAAGGCAAATTGAGCATATAGGGAATACAAAACTTTATACCTAGAATAACAGAAAGAAAAAAAAAATTCTTAGAAACTTTTAATTAAAATTTTAAACAATATGGAAAGTAAGACATCCTGTCCCAAGAACACACTCTTCTGCAACACCAAATCAAAGCAAACCATGGCTCAAAATAAAGAGAGTATTTTGGAAAAGAACGACAGATAATCTTTCTGAGGCTGATCTACAGATTTATATAACACACCATTCAGATCTGGAGCATATATCTCACAAATGAGTATGAACCACAGCCAAAAATAATCAATAATAATTAAAGAGAATGTGCGAGTTTAAAAAGAAAATAAGCCAAAATCTCAGTCAAAAAAAAAGTTGGTTTTTTTTTTTTTTTTTTTCCCCAGCAGAGGAGGAAGGAAGGCAACAGAAGAATCAGGGTAGCAGAGGCAACAGGAGGTTCAGAAGTATGAAGGTCATAGGAAGAGGCAAGCTCTGTCAGACACGCTTGGAGTATGAAGGGAATGATGCACAACAGTAAACTGTTGGGGGAAAAGAGTAAAAAGGATAAAATTATAAGTATTCTGTAGGTCAGTCAGCAGAATGGCTAGCATGCTCAGTAACATTAAAGAATCAGATGCCCAAAGGAGGTGTAGGTGCACAGGCATGTGTTAAAATTTGGAATTCCACAGTTGCTCTAAGGGCCCGGGTTCATGGATAAGCTAACTCAATACTAAAACCACAATACTTACTGATACGCAGTATATCTGTGAATTCTGTTCTACTTGGCCTGAATTATAATTCTCCAGAAGGATCAAGATAGATGATATTGGAGATTCAACTTCATTCTTTAGCCTTAGATTGCCTGAATGAGTAAGAGTAGTGATGGCAATAAAAGCCTCCTAAGCCACACCTGCAGGCATACTTGCTTTAAAGACCACCTCTGAGAAAGAGAAGGCTGGGTCATTTGACACATGCCTTGTGAAGCAGTGTACCATGACAAGCCCTGCAAAACTCCCTGCACAGCAGCCTTCAGTTCTCAGCAGATTTAAAGTCACATGTAAAAGACTGAAGTTTCCTGTGTGCTTCTACCTATTTTTGCTTCAAGTTAACAAAACCCAACCCTTAGAATTTAGTCCTGTGAAAGATTATATATATATGTATATATATAAGGTGACTGAAGAAATATGACTGAACTGTTTGCCAAACCGTCATAGCCTTTGCCAACTGGCTGCTATTACCTGTTCATATATCAGTGATATAAATGAAAAGAATTTAAATTTAAATATATAGACAAGGCTCTTTTCTGTTCTTGTAGTACCTTAAAATTAACCTGGTTTTATTCATCAACCAGCAATACACATGTCATCTACAGAAAATAAAATAGTGTACCCACTTCTTCACCCCTTAAAGACCTTCTAATTAAGGCATGTTTGACTATTTTTTTCTACAGCTAAAAACAAGGATAGGTTCAAATCATTATTTCATTTCTGCAAAGACAGTGTACTTTCTGAAATTTACAAATCAATCAGTTTTTACCCAGTATGAGCCCTGAGTTCATAGTACTTTATCCAGTGCCAGAGTGAAAAACTTAACTTCAGGATCTCACTCTACAGGACGGTAGAGTATATTGTATATCCTTTCCCATAGAGCTTTTAATTTCTTACTGCATATCTTAATGATAGTTCATGACTAGCCAAATAAAGGGCTAATGTGGAGTTTCATAGGAATACTCAATTTACTCTAATAAGCTGGCTGACATTTCAAGGCATCATGTTTTAGCTGTTTGTCTAGGAGCAGCAGTCTTTCACTATGTGCATTCTTTACCTCAGGTAAGTAGCACAGAGCTTATGATCAGCTCACATATTTGGAACTTCATAAGCAATGTGACATAACCAAACACCATGCAACAATCTCCATCTCTGCATTCCCAAAGTACAGTCAATCTTAGAATCATGCCATGAACAATCTGGTTAGTAAAATAAGGAAGGAGAAGGGATCCCATAAACACATCAATTCAAATGTGCACACAACATGCAGCTAAGGTTCTACCAAACCAAATGTTAGAGAAAAGGTTAGAATAAAATGTAATTAGAATAAAAATATTTAAGAGCAAAAGCTGAAAGGAACTTCTGTACCCTTGTTTGTGGAAGAGATTCTTACAATTTAATACAGAAAAGCTCAAGTATCTTACTAAAGGCCATACTCATGAATGACTTACACTTCACATAAATCTGGAAAATTCTATGAGCAATGATTGCCACCGCTCTCTATGAAATGAAAATCCCTCAACCTGTGTCTTCCAGAGCACAAAGAGACAACTCTGTGTTTGCTGGGAGGGAGGGAGGCAGGCAGGCAGGCAGGACAGTCCTTCACAGACAGTGGCAGATCATGAGGGAGAATTTAAACTCCACATGATCACAGAATTTTAACTTTTAAATGGGCATTTTTTCTCATGGAACACACACTGCTGTTGGCAGTCACCCACCCAGCAAATGAAGACTACGATTATTATCAGAGAAAGCTGTTTTAAGAATGATTTCAGAAAAAAACCATATCTTTTAACAACACCTGGTATCAGCAGTTTATCGTCCCCCTCACTTCATTCTATGAGAAAACACATTTGCTGAGGTTAGAGTTAGGAAGATTGAAAATTTTGTTGTTCTTTGAATCTACCGCCCAAATCTTATTTGCACTGCTTGAGGCATTCTCAGGCAATAAAACACATCATTGCAAAACACTGTTCTTACAGGGCTCAATCCCTACGGTATCTTACGCACCTTTCAGAATGGCATTAGGCAATGTAATTAGCATCTGTCCTACATGCTGCTGTCTCTCATGGGTACATCTATACACACTTCTCTTGTGTAAATCTACACATTTATCTTTATCTAGGTAGGACAAAGCATAATTACAGAGCTAAAACTAGTCCCTCTACAACACTGATGCTTTATGTCTAAAATAAGCACGCACTAAGCTCCTGCTCTCAGTAAATTGAGGACAATAAAAACTCATGTTATTTTTCTGTGTACAAACTTAATCAAATCCTTTTGGCTGACATACTGTGTTTGTTTAAGAGCAGATGATCACACTGATTACATCAGGGTTGCATTGATTAAAGGGTATTTGATCAGCAAAGTAGATCAGGAAGGCATTGCAAAATAACAGTGATGGAAACTCAAATGAAGCAGAAATATTAATGCAAAGAAGGCCACAATGGATTTTTAATAAAGAAAACATCGTAGGAAAGCCGATGGTATCTAGAACAAAAAGATTTTAAGTATGATATAATTTCGGTGCATAAGTTGTTTAAAATGTCTTAGAGTTAATCCTCAATAAGACTTAGGTTTTCTGTTAATATGAGCTCCTTAATTTCCATTGTTAGCTCCAATAAAATTTAAGAATTTTTATCGCCTCAGCTATTTGACAGATTTGTCAAATAGTGCTTTAGATTTAGCTGGTAATCAGCAGCAAACACACCCACAATAATGTATTACAGTAACTGCCACCTACGGAGTACTTTTGGTAAACATAAGATCCTGGAAAGAGACCTTCTGTCAAATTAGTAGCTAATGGAGACATTTCTCTATCCCATGGTTACGAGACACCCTCCTAGTCTTCAAAGATAGTGCATCCATGAGATGCCATAACGTGCAGAGCTTTGCTGCTTTTACCAGCTCTACATGGGTGTGCAGGGCAAGCCCACAGGGAACATAATACATGATCAAAGACTTGGACTGTGTACAAAGATTTAAAGGCAGTCAATGGATAAGAATGAAAAAGCAGCATGAAAACATGCTTTTCACAAGTACATGGGCATGTGAAAAATATTGTGCTTCTTTGTCTGATAACTGTTATGACTCAAGGTGAAGAGCACACAAAGGACTATCCAGAGATGCCAAGAAAGATATACCCATTAGGACAGGAAGGCTTCTAACAATATTAGGTGCCTGTAAATGGTTTAATTTTCTTAAGGAAGACACTGTAGTTTTCAACCTAGACCCATTGACTCTCAAAGGAACTCATCTATGGGGAGACAAAAAAATTGTTAGTACAGAAAACCAAACATGGGGAATTAATAAAAGACAAAAGATTTTTTTTCAGTTGAACATAGCAATAAAAGTTGATGGTTAATTTAAAATGTACAATTTAAAAAGTTAAAATGGTTAATTTAAAATGTGCAAAACTCTCTCCAAGCAAGTGTTTTGCTTACTTTATATTAATTAGTTACACTGCATTGGGCATTTTAAAAGACAACAGGCTGGAAAAAGGGGGAAAAACAGACACAGATGTCTAAAGAGCAGAGAGGAAAGTCTGGAAAAGCTACACCTGAGAGTAATCATGAAAAGAATGGAAATGCAAATACATATATTTTCAAACATACGTTTAGGTACCAGCTCTGTTGGTGCTGTAACATCTGCTTCTCTGTAACACATTGTTGGATCCACAATGTCACTGCCAGGAGGAGGGTAAGGTGGGGGTGGGGGGATCACTAACTGGGGGGGACCCCGAGTGGTGCCCCTAGGAGGCTTTTGTGGCACCTGCCGTCCATCACCTACAGGGGGATTAATTGACTTGTTACTTCATTGCAAGATAATGATCACTCTGTTCATTTTTATTTTTTAAAAACACATTGATTTTCCCTTATCCACATCCAAAGTCTCTCCTGCTCTTATTTACATCCAAATAATTAAGGGAGAAAGAAAAGGTCTGCCTTAAACTAAGGGCAGTGGGACCAGAATTGAGCCCAGCACATACACGTACATTACAACTACCAGTTAAAATCTCTGATTTTGGCAGGCATAAGGAAGGAGAAAAATAGTTAAGCAAACTAAAAAAAATTGAAAACAGCTATGTAAGAAAATGTGAAAAATGTGTTTTATTTTATCTTCTGAAGTGTCGAACTGCCTGAATTTGTTGACCTCTCAGATACTTTATGTGACTATTTTCCTGACTCTTTCTGAGAGAAAGAGAAGATGCCTTAGGTCACTGTTTTGAAGTAGATATCTTACAGGCTTTTCTGCTCTTCTTTTTTAGTCAGTTTTCATTATTTTGACATTGTAGAGAAGCAGATGATTTTTTTTTTGCAAAATAGTGTTTGAAGATATCAAAGGAAATGCCCATAACTTTGCCGGGGGGATTATTTCAACACTATGTGCAATAACTAAAGAAATACATATGTCTTTGCACTGTACTCTTCCAGTGTAAAAAAAGCCCTTGCCAGCTGGTAGTGTACAGAACTTGAGCTACCGTAATTTGGAAAGTCCTTAGAGGTTGAAAGTGCACTGAAGAACCATGACTACCTGCTTGTTCTGCTTTCATATCCTGCCTCAAGCATGTGCTGTGGTCATTGCTGAAGATGGATGCTTGCAGAGACAGATGTTTGGTCTGATCCATTCCTGCACTCTCTGATTTGTGCTTTGGGGCTGTTGAGAAGGGAAGCAGCACCAAGGGGAAAGAAAAAAGATTAAGCCATTATGATTTTTTACTTAGGAGTCACTAGTTTCCAGTGGAATATCTTCCAGAGACACAATTTAATGCTGGCAAATGTGCAAGCCCCCTTTTTACTGCTTTGAGGAAATTTGGCACAATACTTCAGTGTCACAATAACTGACTCAGTATTGAATAGTACAGGGAACTTGCCAGTTTAAGAATGTTTTTGACTGATCTTGTGCTTTGATTCACATGGCTAATTGAGAGCTACACAGGTATCTTTAATACTTTTTTTCATCATGTGGCTGACTATTTCTTGCAGCACGTTTTTTCCCCTCAGTAGAGTCTTGCTTTTTTCACAGGTTTTCTCTCATGCTTTCAGAGCCATCTGTGCTTTCTCATTGTTTTCTTGTAAGGGCCCTGAAGAGAGGCTGTTTTACCAATCCTCTCCGGCTGTAACATTTTTTCTTGTTAATGAACACATTCATTCAAGAATGTAGCAGGAAACAAAACACACTGAAGACAGGGCTACTGTGGGACGAGTTCTTTGTCAGTGTAAAATAATAAGGCTCCATTAAAGCAAATGATACTACAGAATCCTGTATGAGCAGAGCACTCCAACAAGCACTTATGTACACAGTACTGAACAGACTAGAAGTAGCTCTGCTCTGCTCTATCTCATCTGTAACATTTGAGCATCAATACAAAAGAAAAAGTACACTTATAAAAAGTTAAAGCAACAAATGTCATCAAAAAGTGACCAGTAGTAGGACAAAGCATGAGAAGCAGTAGAGTGTGACCTTTGTAGTGATTAAAAATAAGCCAATTTGCTGAAAACTCCTGTGTTATTTGGCCCACCAATAACACTGCCCTCGGAGAGTTTAAATAAGAGATGTCAATGGAGTTGAATATGTCACATGATAATGGATTCCTGCTGCTACATAAATGCTGAGGCATTGAATGTGAAGCATTTACTGAAAATAAATGTTGGAACAAAGCCAAGAGGTTTCTTACTAAACTGTGAGGCATTTGTAATGTAAGCAATTAAGTATGACAGAATGTCATATCTGTATGTATTAGGCATTTTATGAAACATGAGGTCAAAGGCATGAACTGAAGTGCACTGAGTGCATTACAGCACTTGAAGAATGATTCTCTTAATGTACTGAAAAATGAGTTCCAATATACAGGGTCATTATCTCATAACTTGACCCATTATAAAATCACTTTGCTTGCTAGAAGCATAATCCTGGTGTCTTCACTCAAGCAAAGCTCTCACCAATCTGAACATGCTACCAGGCAGATAAGAGCAGAGATCTGGGAGAATGTTTTTCAGTTTTCCTCTGTGAGTAACTGTGGTGCCACATGCAGCTGAAGCTACAGTTTCTTTTTTTGAGTCTAGATACACATGGCATTCCTTTGAGAGCATCAGTTCTTTTCTTCCTCTGATTAGCTAAATAATCATCAGATAGTGACTTACAATAAAAGTGAGGATGAAATTTAAAGAACCCCTAACTTTATATAGGCAGTTGATGTCAAACTGTTGGAGGACTATATGAAAATCAAAAGTCTTCAGGCTTTAGAAACATGAGGAAATACTGAACCGAGTTGATTGTACTTTGGTCCTAGCAGAACCTCATGGCTTCAGTTGCATTCAGTATTGCCTCACCTATCTCCATTTATTAGCATTTCCATTTACTATTTCTGTATTTCCATTTACTAGCAAACCAATCATGACCTTCAAGGCGCAGAATAGGCTCAGGGCTATTGCTTTTGAATATAAAATTTGTGCCGAATATTCAAATCATCTGATGAGTCTTATCTACATTTTACTACCCTGTGGTACTCTGAATAGTGCTGTTAAAAAAAAAAAAAAAGGTAATATACAAACACTTATTTCCAGACTTTCATTCTGCAGAGAAATGTGGTTTTTCCTCAAGTTAAAAAAGTTTCCAAACTCACAGCATAACAGAATTAAGGCAACTTCAAACAGTGAGTATTGAAAGCACATGAATAGGGTTATTCAGGAGAAAAGAATGCCTCTCACCCATTGTGCTCTTCCTCTTGTCTTCCCTGTCTTCTGTCCTGTTTGGCATGGCAGGAGTGGGTGGAGCAGACGCAGCTGGTGGAAGAGGGGCACGCCTCTTCTTTTTCCTTAAATCATTCAGGGATGTTCCTTGTGATATCTAACAAAGTTGAAAAATAAGCACAGTAAAGGATATATTTTGTTGATTTTGTAAATTTTCAATAACAAAAAAAAGAGTTTGCCATATGACTTCATTCCTCAGCACAGCATATTTATAATGAGCATTTATTGTGACAACCAGAGATTAAAGAATTACAGTAATATTGGACTCAGAAAAGGAAAGAGACAAGAACTGCTGATGAGTGTCACAGCAGAAATACCAGTCTGGTAGGCATTTGATGGTTTTGGAAAAAGTGAACTGGAGAGCCCAACACTCAGCAAAGCAGAGTATGACACCATGGGTGTTGTTAAACTTGAGCCATAACATGATCTTCTTTTCACATTGGTTTCTTCAAACATTAAATTATGGCTAAATACTCCAATTGGCATCTATAGTGAATAAACTCTCATTTCTTTTATTTTCCTCTCAAATTCTTGTCTAAGGACTTCTGAGAGAAGAATCAGAATTGACTGTTTGCTTGCATGATGCTGAGATCACACTGTACTCTATTCATGCCTACTGGACTTCACAGACCTGCTTTTGAAGGTCTGTAACACCTTGGTTTCCAATAATTGCAACATGCTGGTTGCTATGCCAAGACTTCATTGCTGTCTGTTTTTCTTTTAAAAATATGAAATATATTATTACAAATGAATTGGGTTTCACTGGGTTGCACAATATTTTCTGTAGCTTTTTGGAGCTTAGCTCTACTTCCTTTTTCTGGAAAAATAATAATAATAAAATCATGTAGGAAAATCTGTGGAATTTTTATATTTGAAAAGTACTGACAACACTAGTCAGTACCAGGCTTTGCTGAGGCAGAAAGTAATGGTGGCTGCCCACATCTAACATGCTTCTGGTACTCCTCCAAAGGAGTCTTCAGTTCTTTGATTTAACAAAGAACAGTCTATCCCAATACTTCTGTGCCTAATATACAGAACTGTGAGTGGTTTTCTACTATTTCAAAGGTCTAACTAATAAAAATAAAAATAACAATCATATTCACAATATTTCCTTTAATCCAGAGGATTAATGAACCCTTAAAATACAATTGTTGAGGGAGAGTTCATTAAATAAATAGTATCTTCACACTGCTTAAATCTACCACCAGATTTCAGAGGAAAGGCACTCATTTACAGGTTTCCTTTCCTACGTTGAGTAAAAAAATCTGAGAATAAATGAATTTTACTTTATCCTAAAAGATTAGGATATTAAAAGAGTCTCATTCACTTAGCCTTTTTTAAAAGCACTCAGGAGGATCTTATATTTTACAAAATGAACCCTTTTGTTCCCACCTTTGATGATTACACTTTAGCCTCCATGCCACATGACAACTGGACAATTTCCACCCCCTTGGGGAACCTGTATCCTCCATGGGAGAAACTTGGTAGTAACTACATTGGACATAGAGCACAGCAACCAAGATGAGTTGCAGCTTCACTCCAAACAAGGGTGGGAAAGAAAGGTGTCCTGGTCCTAGTTGCTACTATCATGGATTATGTCAGTATTTTATATTAAATTTCTACCAGATACAGTTCAGGACTAAAGCCAGTGAAGCGAATCTAGACAAAGTTAGGCATAGTAAATGGGCAATAACATTAGAGGTAACTAGCAATTTTGTGGACCTAAATTTTGGTCACCAAATTTAACAGAATTTAAAAAATGTTGGACTTAGGCCCAGAAAAGAGCATCACACCAAATTCTCAAAACAGATACAGCACAATTAGAGCTCCACTGAAAAACTTTTGCCCAAAGTTATAGTGTTTCTCCATTTTAAGAGGGGACATTCCACTGACAGAGAAACTGCTTATAGGGATTAGGAACTAACTACAACTAACTGAAGCTGAAACAGAATAGCCAATATTGAGCTAAACATGGGAAACTCCATTTAGTGAGACAGACTCATCAGGCTTTGGTTTCGAGGGAAATTGCACCAAGGACAGCCACCTAATGCTGCATTCTTCTCCACTGAAGAAATTGGAAAATACACAATTTGAAAAAAAAACAAAACCAAAACACATTCTTCCACCCTGCATTTTAAATAACTAACAACATATAGGCACTTAATACTGTATCTTGATTCTTCAGGATACTATCTTAAAGAAAAAAAAAAAAAAAAAGAAAGACAATTATTAAAGTTGTAATTTTGATTACTACAAAGACTGCAAAATTCAGTAGCTATGGAGAACTCAAATCATCTGGGAGACAGGCACCATCTGAACTTTCACAACACTTCACAAGTACAAGCTTGACTCTTGCAGCTGTTTAATGGCATTTTGCAGCTTCCATCTTCACTTCTCCCTCGCCAAAAAGAAAAGTGATTTTATTTTAGGACAAAAACTGGTTGGATTGGTGATTTAAATGATAAAGCTAGGAAATCTTGACAATCAAGGCACAAAGTAAGGAAATGTGTCTTCTCACTTAAAATGTTAGAGATCACTAATCACCCTTCCAGTACAAGATGAGTGAAGGATGTCAGCTTGGTATATTCAAATCCCACAAAGACACATAACTGCGTTCCTATGAAGAAAGAATCCTTGTTAGAAGTCAGATTATCCTTTTCAGATCTATGTATTCTTACTTAGTTGAATCTTCTGAGGAACATTAGCTAGATGAATGGGTGATCATGCTGCTGCAGTTAAAGAATAGGCTAGGAAATAGCTAGTGCATGACTGCAATAATGAAAGTTTGGTGAAATACACACAAAAAATGCTTTTATTATACTGTCATCTAAGTGCAGTATTCTTCACAAACACCATAAAGAAGACGAAAAGCTTGTTTAAAGCCAGTCACGCTACAAAGTACATAAGAAGTATCTAGTTCAAGAACAGGTCATAAAAATTGTTAAAAGTATCTTTTCTTTAATTCCAACGTGGGTAAACCTATGAGGCTAAACATAAATGGAAAAAACACAAAGAACATTCTGTTTCTTTCTTTCAATTGTATATACAAACCCAATAGAACTCGAAAATAATTTGTTATGGCTGGCTGCTTCTTTTATAAAGAAATCAAGCCTTAACAACATTATTTGGAGTAATTTTCCACTGAAACTTTATTACAGGCACCCCTCTCTGAATCTAACAGAATATTTCCTAGTCTTAGCACTTGTGCTTCACCTATATTTATGAACAAGAAATTATTACATCATCTCGTTACAACAAATACATAATTGGAAATCATGTTCATTAAGTTCTGACTATAATTAATACCATGAAGTGAGCTAGAATAAAAGAGGTCAATATGACCCAAATCTGAAAAATAGTGCAATTTATTTTCCCCTATTGATAAGACACACAATAATTAAAATAAAACAAAACAAAACCATCACATTAATGGCTAACATGCTCTTTGAAAAATACTTCCAATATTGCAGACAAAGTATCTGAGCAATTTGCTGAATGTGTTTCCCTACTGTGAAAGCTCAACATAAAATTTGGGGGCTCTAAATAAGATTTGAGAATATATTTAGAGCATAACAACAACATCATGGAGAGGTTACTTGTCAAAATTGTGCAGAAAAGAATCCTACAAGGCCAATGGTTGAAATTTTCCATCAGTAGCATTTCACAGTCACCCTACTTGCAAACAATCTGTGGACACTGTAAGAGTACATGTGTAAACTAAGTTTAAGTTTCCTTATGTGTAAAAGTCCAGTATTGTCTTCGGGTCAGGTTGCAATGAATATGAAGTAATGAACAATATTAAAAAAGGCCCAATGAAACAAAAGTTACCACTACTGAAAATTCATCAAGCATTCAAAAACAAGGAGGTTCTCAGATAGAATTCCAGTGTGAGCTCCACTCCTTTGCCATGCTTGTCCTGTATTTACAGGCCAGACACTGGTTTTGTATTTGTCAGCCCTTCCCTTTTAAACTTTCTAACAGAAATGCATATTTATGAAAGTATTAAGTCATGTGGTCAATGCCAAATTTCTTTACTCCACAGACCCAACTAGGCCCAAATTCACTGCAGGTTTACAGCTCCTAAAACTGAGTTTCCTTCTCTAAGCCAGAAATTGCACCATTAATTTGCATAGTTTGTGTCTCAAAATCCAAACCAATCTTTCCAATATTTTTATAAACATTGCAAGAAACATTTGTCTTATGGCAACAGATTTTTTCCTTTTACTATCACTCCTATCATTTTGCCATAGAAAAGCAAAAATCTTGACAACCTAAGAATTTTCCAGTCTCAATATTTTACAAAATTCTCCTTAAAGCAATTTTATTCCTGGTCAAATAACATAGCTACAGATGATACAGATGTATCAGCAATAGAATAATGTCTGGAATAAGAATTACTTCTAAGGGATGTCAGATTATTTTTGAGCATATGCAAATAAAAAATTGTGTAGCATATGATATAACTTGTGTGAAGAAAGTCCTTATACTGTCTTGCTTCTTTCTCCTTTTTATACTATGTTACAACAGCAGGACCTTTTATTGTCTTATAGAGGAATTGGCTAATTTGTATACAAATTGTCTTATTCATGGAAACATTGAATGACTGCAGAAATTATTTTTAAAAGAAAAAGAACTGGAAAAAGGACACATGGATTCAATCACCAGCATACCCTCATTACAAAGTGGTTCCATCATCCCACACTGACCAGACACACAGTCTGATTTAAGTGATCTAGATTCTGATACACCTGCTGGTGATGATATCATGTGGGATCAGAGTGCCTATTGAATCTCAAAAACGTTTAAATGCAACCCAAACAGAACAAAAACCCGAGAGCTAACCTGTAACTGAACAAACAACAGTATCATGCCAAACTATGTGTGTATGATCATCTCAAACCTCTTCCCCCTGCAAAAAAAATTAAGAACTCTTCAAATAATTAAGGGCCATTTTACAAGAACTCTAAAAGAATAAAAAAGACACATGTTTCATTAACCGGCTTTAAACTCTTGATATAAATACACTAATCCTTTATAATATTCTATGAAAGATGAGTGGTAGATTGGTATGTAAGATTTATGGGTTTAGATTTAAAGACATATGACTATGACATAACTTAAAGCAGTTAAGAAGAAAATATTTTGATCTAAGAAGAGCTGTTCTAGGAAAATCAGACAAATAAATATTTCAGCTGCAGAATGGAGACATTAATCTCTCCACTAAACTTGATGATACAACAGCTATCCTGCCCAGCTGATTCTGCATTTCCACATGGCAACAGATGTTTCAACCTGCCTAGCTCTAGAAACCACAAGAAGTCCCAATTGAACATTAATGTGTCTTATACAATATTTACTCTTGTGCCTAATATTCCTTGGACAGATCATACATCATTAGTCTTTTCACTGGCCTACATTGACAAAGGAAATTACAGTGAGCTCTCAAAATTGGGCAACTGAGCTAATGAGGCTGACCACTTTAAGCTACATTGAATAAAATTGTCTATTCAGCACTGAACTCCTCTACCTTCTTTCCTTATTGGGTAGTATCCTATTTCATTTGATTAAAAGATGAATGTTTAATCCATAACTACACAAGTGCACTAAAATGCAAGTATATTAGAAACTGCATTCAAAGACAGCAGCCTGATGTCTCCCAGAAGCATGTCCTTACTGTGCAGAATGCATTCGCGTGGGTTATTTAAAATACTTACTAGGATACCATGCAATACAACAACATATTACCAAAACAACAGACACAGAGATAATAAAAAAATCTAGCACACTGAAACTCATTTAAAGAGAGTATCATTTGGAAAACTTGTCATTTTGGTAAAATGCATAGGAATAACTACACTTTAGAAATTAGCAAATCATTTGTCTGCATTGGTCATTTTACTTCCATTCATGTTGATGTGCTGGATCTCAAAGCCTGGCAATAAAATGAATAAAAATAGGCTTAGCTTTAAGTAAGTCATATGAGTAAGTATGCCAGGATAGCAGGACTGATATTTGGACCAACAGCTTGTGTAACTCTGGACACATCACTCTCCTGGGTAACAGATGTAGATGGAGACTCCCAAGCTACTGCCAACTTGAGTTTAAGCTTACAAGAATAGCAAGCAACTCTAGGAACAGGATAACCATGTTTCAGTCCTGACAACACCACTGTCTATTAGGGGGCTGGCTCCTGACTCTGAAACCGTGCTTCCTTGTGCTCTGCAGGTGTCTGTCTCACCTGATGGCCATATCCCAGCTGCACTCCTGTACCAGCCGCTGCACTCCCTGCCTCAGCTGCCGAGCTGCTTTGCTGCTGGAAGCGCTCAGGCACTGTGGGAAATCTGTCTTAGAACGAGAGTGCAAACTGCATCTGCCTATTAATAATAGGCAGATATAACCCTACCATTAATGTTTTAATTACATATCACAATATTTTGAATAATTTTGCCTATAATGCTCTATTTCAGATTATTTTTTATTATATAACTTTGGTGTTAAACAGAATTTTGTAACAGAATTTCATATTGATTATCAAAAATCAAGCTCTGACTGCAAAAATACCTCAGTCATAATAGCAGACAAAAGCTTACTACTAGTGGATTTTATAGAAATTTCTATGTTCTTGAGCTATTTTATTCACAAAACGAAGAAGACAAAAGGCAAGTATGTCCTTGGCTGATTGGTGACAGAAAGCTAAATCAGTTAACACAAGAAAGCCAGTACAAGGTGAAGGGGCAAGCTCATTTTTCCATCTGTTTTTATAGAACACACCCTTTGTGAAATGTCACCGTCAAGGACAGTTAAAATTTAATGCCATTCTAATCTTTAAACCCTTTAACATATTCAGTTAAATGTGTCAGACAGGAAACTATCCATAAACAAATCCGAGATGTTAAATTACTAAGATAGCTGTGATTTCCTTCTTTGCAAAATCTCATTTCTAGCTGCAGTATTATTTCCACTCAAGGAAATCACTCTACAACACCAAATATTTTCACATGCATTGAAACATGTAGACTACACAAGTCTGCGGATGTTTGCTTTGGCAAAGAATTGAATTTCCTCTGTTTCTCAGAATACAATGTAATTCCCCTCATTTATGTCTTCATTTAGGAAGGAAAAAACCAACGAGAACCCCTAAAACACTTAAAAATCACATTTTAAAGCCACCACAAACTGATTTGCTACCAATATTTGTTTCTCCTCTGAAGAGGTTTAAAAAAAAAAAGGCAAAATCAATCTCCAGATTTTAATCTCATATTTGTCCACATCTTTTTAGTTAGAACTATATAATTAACAAAACAAATTAACATTAATAACAGTGTGAGATACATAGTAGCAGAGCAGCTCATAGTTCTTCTGACAACTTCATCAATGAATTTGATACAATCAATGTCATTTTCTTAAGTGACTGTCTTTCGGAAATGCATTAGACTAAGAATTTTATACATTATCTTTTCTTTCTCAGTCTCACACCCTGAATTATAGACTGGATGACCAGATGATCTACTTGTCTGTCCTCAAAAATCTCAGAGATACCATGAAGATTTGCAAAAGTTACTTTGTATCTTTTTCCAATTTTTTGTCAATAGGATGTGTTGTAGCCTAAAATCTGTTAGGGCTAGAACATGGAAGGGAATTCACACAAACATATGACAAGGAGCAAGACGAACACTCTCCTTTCTACTTACAATAAGTGACATACTTCCCTGGAGTTTTTTGACTTTTCCCTAGACTTTAAATTTTCTTCTGTAGAGATGGCCAAGCTAAATTTCTAGTGCTTAGCACTAAGTCCTAGGCAATCACCTTAGCAGTCTTCTCAATTTAGAGAAAAACATATCTGACTATTTCCAGTGTTCTACCTCCTTCTATGACCCTTCTTCTTCCATGGGCACATAGAATGCCTGGGAAACATGGTTTAGGCAGTAAGTCAAGCAATAGCTTCTGATTCATTTCCAATTCAATTGTCCATAGAATGGTTTGGGTTAGAAGGGACCCTTAACAATCGCCTTGTTTGTGCCATGCCTTCCCACTGCCCCATTCAAATTCCCACTCAAGTCAAGTTCTTTCCAGCACCTACAAACACCAGCCAAAAGCCCCTGAATTTCCACAACCTAAAAGCTGAAGAGAGGAGAAGGGTACCACAGCGTCAATTAGATACATTATTAGGACTGTAGCTCTACCTCCAGCTACTGCCCACAAGTGTCAAATTTTATTATCCAAAATTACAAATAGATTCTGCTATGAAGACTTGTTTGAGGAACCCATCATGGCACCCTGCTTGTTAGCCACACCTGGAAGCAACAGCAACACAGAGCTGAGCAGGACTCAGGGGTTGCCTACTGGGTCTCAGGAGGTGAGAAATTATATTCTCATTAAGAGAGGCATGCTGCAAAAAAAATGAGGTGCCTATTTCTCTAAGTGACCTATGGCAACTTTAAAGAGGATGGTGCCAGACTCTTTTCAGCCCTGTGACAGGGTGAGGAGCAATGGACATAAACTGAAGCACACAAAATTGCACCTCAACATGCGGAAGAACTTCTTTACCTTGAGAGTGGCACAGCTTTGAAACAGGCTGTCCAAGGAGGTTGTGGAGTCTCTCTGTCTGGGACAGAACCCCTCTGGATATGTTCCTGTGTAACCTGCTCTAGGGCACCCCGCCTTGGCAGGGAGGTTGGCCTGGATGATCTCCAGATGTCCCTTCCATCCCTAAGAATTCCATGATTCTGTGAAAAATAGCTTGAAGTAGCAGAGAACATTTTTTTTTTAATTATACCTGTGATGTTTTTCCTTATTTTCTTAAATAGCTAAACAATGACTATGCTATTAAGCCATAGAATTAAACTTGATTGACACAGCACACATTTACTTGGTTAATTTTTCTTTCTATAAGTTTTTACCTTTTTAAATTAAGATCGATGTAAGGTGGAGTTAGAAGCAAAGTCTGAAAAGTTATGCAAACCCAGTTTCTAAATTAAGCACAGTGCTAGGGTCATTTTTCATCACTCATTGAATGCCAGCTCTTCAGAAGTCTTGCTGCTCAAAATGATCTTTGTCTATTAACTTCCCCTAAATACCGTGCCCAACAAAGCCCCATAATTACTTGACACATACTGTCTTCTTTAATGAGAGCTAAAGCTTATGATGACATCAGCCTCTTCTATTTGTCTCAGACTTGCAAGCCAGATGAAGTTTACTTACTGAGCATTGCAACCCTGCCAAAATTCAGGGCTGCATAGAACAGTATGTTCTGGCCCCAATGTCTTGCCAGTTTTCAATGAAGTGCTTGACAGAGACCACATGTGGAGGTCAAGTGATGCTATCATGATCTCACCAGATGGTAAGTTGTGGTATCGTTCCCAAGGCAGGTAGTATAGTCTGTTCAGAAACAGTTGGCAACTGAACCATGAACTCACAGCCAGAAGCAACTGGATTCTTGCAAAAGATCAAGAATGCTATTGATGCTGGAAAAAATGACTATTCCAAGAATTCTTCTTGCACATAATTCAAGGGTTCAATTCTCAAGACATATGTTTTCTTGAAAAAAACATGGGAGTTCTCCTGCCAAACAAATCTTGCATTTTTGCATGACTATTATGTTATGAACGTTAAATTGTAATGTAAAGTCACTGTAAGCTTACCTCGCTTGTGTTCCTGCATATATATTAAACATCACCAGGTAACTCCAACTTTGGTGTCAATTCAGAGGTTATAGCTACACAGGTTAGAGTGCAGGACTGTAGTACTTTTCAAAAAAACAACAGGAAAATAGACCATGGAGGAATCTGACAAAATTTTATAATTACATTCTCCAAACCCTCTAAAATAACAGCCTATCCAAGTCAAATTGTGAAGCACTCAGCACTTCACAAAGTCCAGCCTTCAGCTAAAGCAGGTAAGCAATTTAAATCACCGGTGAACTGATACTGCTTTCTATTTCCTGGACAAAGTTGCAAAAAACCTATCTCTGAAACTGCAAAAAAAAACACATAGTGGATTCCTGTTACAATGTAAAAAGGCATAATTTTAAAGACCTCAAAATTTTAAATTCTTCTGGTGCAAAACCTGTAAATTGACTGTGAACATTATACAAGTAAAGATTTTCCCAAAGGGGTTTTGCAAAATGAGTCTTATCTCCAATTGCCCTTCTGAGAGGCTGTACCTTCTTGCTAACACAAAAACCTCTACTGAAATTCTGAACTAGTGCCTAGTTCTTACTGGCCAGGCTTCAGGAAAAAATATAACCAATTGTAGTTAATTGCTTCTTCACTGAGAAAACTTAGACTCCTTTTAAATAATTCATCACACTGTGACACCTTACTCTATTTAAAATTACAGGAAAAAAGAGTTGAAAGAAAAGAAGGGACAAAAAAGCTGGTGGAAAATAAGTTTGCTGTCTAAAAAAGAGTTTCCTGAAGTTAGTAAAATACTTTCTGCCACTCTTTTTTTTTAATGAGACATATGCTGTTAGTAAATAAATGTGCAGCAACATGAAGTTGAGCATTTAGACCCATAAAGAGGATGGGTAGTAATTTGGACTGAAATAACATAATTTCTTTAGCAGAAAGTTCTGTAATACATTATTAAAATACAACATACCCTTAACTGATGGACATGTTGAGAAAGTAGTCACTACACTGCATGTATAAGTTAAGCTGTATTTTTTAATAACTACTTTAAACAAATTAACGTGTTTAAGTGTGCATAGACCAGAATTAATTTTTGGAGCTGTTTTTATCATAAAAAAAAGTACAAATTACTCCCTTTCTCTAGCAGCTTTTTTAGCCTTCCTAAATTTCATGCTTTACATGACAGCAAGATAAGCCTTCAGCCATCATTGCACTTTACTATTTTCTTTTAATTCGGGCCTGCATCATTTATCCAAACCAAAGTGCAGCTGTTAGCTAAATTAAGCATCCAAACTGCACAGCAAACATTATCTGATGTGCTGGCTTCATGTTTGCGATCTGATTATTGTTTTGTAAGATATGAACAAGTCTGGCTATTTCTCATTTAGATAACTGAATGTCATGTTTAAAGCTCTTTAAAAATGAACAAAACACCTTCAAATTGGAAATTAATTGTTGAGTTTTAATTTCTTAGTCATTTACCATGGTATAGGGTAATTAAAAGACCACAGGTTTTTTTACTACTTACTCTTGTTTCTACTAACTGGTTCTGTACACCTTGATAATGGTCTCTGCAATAGGATATCACTAGCCAGGTCCAGCTCCATTGGAAATATGAAATACATAAAACCTTTCAGATTTACAATTGCTTACAGAGACTATTGTTTCTATAAAATTTAATGTGTGTCATCACAAAATTTTATGTCTGTGAAGGGCAACAGTTTGTACATGACTTTTGTGACAAGGCCATTAAGTGAAAGTCATTAAGAAAAGCTCCATCCTTATACACTCTTAAAAATGGATTGCCAAAAGTGGATAGACGGAGAGAACACCCAAAGAGATTGACTTTCTATCTCCTGAAAGGTAGAAATATAATAATTTTCTAAGTTAAATAGCCCTGTCACTGCACAAGACAGAAGTGTCTCAACAGTTCCTTTCTCAGAGGACCTGCAATCTAGAGAATATATCTGGCATGCACCTGGATCAGATACTGAATTAAAATTCAAAGGGATCCCATCTTTCATGTTGCTTTTTATTTTGTCAGTGAAAAGCATGTGTCCTGTAGAGACCACTGGACATCACCCATACAGCTCCCAGCCACTTGAAATATGAACTGTAAAAGTGCATCTCAGTATTTTGAGGCACAGTCCAAGGGGCCTGAAATATGATCCTCAGAGTCCTGGGGGGGGCTCTTTGATTCTGCAGTCACACTACTAAGTCATAAAATGCATACCAGGCAAGTTGCTTTAATGTTGCAAAATTCTTATTTGCCCTATGATTTACTGGCAAAACTTCCAGCCTCATTCTGCAAATGCAGTTTTGCACTTAGAAGCACCAAATAAAGAGACTGATGACTGGGAATAGCAATCAGAGGCAGCTGTTTCTGTTTTTAATGAGAAACATGTTTTTCTGGTCATCAAATTACCACTGATAAGAAGACCTAGTGAAGTCATTGTGAATTCTGCCAGTGACTTTTCTGGAGTGTTATCAGATTATATGAGACAATTATTTGGGTATGACTCTCTTCAGTATTCTCCAAAAATAGCTGTGAGTATTAGATCAAGGGTTCTGCTCAGGCTTCTTTATTAGACTGTGGCAGGTATGTACAAGACAGCAAAAGAAGAGGAAAAGTATGTTCAATACTACCTTCTCCCAGATATTTTTGTGGCTACCAATCAGCTTCATTTTAGGGACTTCCTGATGTGATGTATCTTTCAAAATTCATGATGGCTTTGTCATCCTTGCAGCATTTGTTCGGTTTCCTCTTAAGCCTATGTAAACCTTTAGTGTCCATAACAACCTTGGTGGACCAAGTCAATGAAGACCCATGTGCTTTGTCTTTGGGAGTTTGCCTGGCTCCTATTAGCTCCAAATGCTCTTATAATGGCTGGATGAAAAGTCAAATCCTTGTCCACAGTCTTCAGCAACTTTTTCAAGATGAAGAATCACGGTTTACTTAAGTTGCACCATTGACCCTGTACTACTAAATTACTCCACACCATTGATCACCCTTTATGTTCTTCCATGAGTCATCCTACTCTGTAATATCCTTCTGAAGCAAGGAGAACACTGTTGTAGTATTCAAGATGGCATAAAAAAGCTCACAATGTAGTGGTGAATAAAACTATCTTTTTACCCACTTTTTCTGTCCTAAAATGCTCTGAATTGGATTTGCTTTTTTGGTTGCTATTGAGCTTAGAGGTTATTTTTTTCAAATAAAAATGTCTTCTGATCCTATGATTTTCCTAATCAGTTGCTGACAGCAGAGAGATCAGTATCTTACAAGGTTCTTAGGAAAAATTAAGAGTGGTCTTTTCTCATGTAGACCACTTCACCCTTCCCTGAACTGAATTTAACTACCTTCATCTGCAAGTGCTCCCAGCACTCAGTCTCATAAAGTCTTCTAACTATTGCTCTTCATACTCAGTCTTAGTCCTTGCTATCTAGATAACTCAAGTAGGAGCAATAGATTTTCTCACTGTTTCTTAATCAGGTAATTTCTTAATATGATCAACATGGATGGTCAAATACTCCAAGGCTTCTGCAACATTTCATCACTAGATGAGCAGATCATGTAGTCCTAACCTGCAATCTCTTTTCTTTTGCGTCTGTTATTTAAGAGTAAAATGACCTTATTATAGAACTGAGGCTTGGTTTCCTTATGAAATTCTTGATGAGGGAACTTGGAAGCTTTGTGGAAACTCAGACAGACTGCATCAACCAGATCACACCCATCTGCTTGCTGAATGAATCAAGAGCACTGTAAGGGATTTGTAAAGTAGGGTTTCTCTTACTAAAGCTACACTTACCCTATTTGCTATCTACAAAAAATGCCAACTGGTTAAATTCTCGAATATATTTCCAGTAATTGTGCCAGTACATAAGCCACCTAAGGAGGCTTGTTATTATTATTATTATTATTATTATTATTATTATTATTATTATTATT
>QUSF01000001.1:2051766-2177175 GCA_003676055.1 Chloebia gouldiae
GAACACCCAAAGAGATTGACTTTCTATCTCCTGAAAGGTAGAAATATAATAATTTTCTAAGTTAAATAGCCCTGTCACTGCACAAGACAGAAGTGTCTCAACAGTTCCTTTCTCAGAGGACCTGCAATCTAGAGAATATATCTGGCATGCACCTGGATCAGATACTGAATTAAAATTCAAAGGGATCCCATCTTTCATGTTGCTTTTTATTTTGTCAGTGAAAAGCATGTGTCCTGTAGAGACCACTGGACATCACCCATACAGCTCCCAGCCACTTGAAATATGAACTGTAAAAGTGCATCTCAGTATTTTGAGGCACAGTCCAAGGGGCCTGAAATATGATCCTCAGAGTCCTGGGGGGGCTCTTTGATTCTGCAGTCACACTACTAAGTCATAAAATGCATACCAGGCAAGTTGCTTTAATGTTGCAAAATTCTTATTTGCCCTATGATTTACTGGCAAAACTTCCAGCCTCATTCTGCAAATGCAGTTTTGCACTTAGAAGCACCAAATAAAGAGACTGATGACTGGGAATAGCAATCAGAGGCAGCTGTTTCTGTTTTTAATGAGAAACATGTTTTTCTGGTCATCAAATTACCACTGATAAGAAGACCTAGTGAAGTCATTGTGAATTCTGCCAGTGACTTTTCTGGAGTGTTATCAGATTATATGAGACAATTATTTGGGTATGACTCTCTTCAGTATTCTCCAAAAATAGCTGTGAGTATTAGATCAAGGGTTCTGCTCAGGCTTCTTTATTAGACTGTGGCAGGTATGTACAAGACAGCAAAAGAAGAGGAAAAGTATGTTCAATACTACCTTCTCCCAGATATTTTTGTGGCTACCAATCAGCTTCATTTTAGGGACTTCCTGATGTGATGTATCTTTCAAAATTCATGATGGCTTTGTCATCCTTGCAGCATTTGTTCGGTTTCCTCTTAAGCCTATGTAAACCTTTAGTGTCCATAACAACCTTGGTGGACCAAGTCAATGAAGACCCATGTGCTTTGTCTTTGGGAGTTTGCCTGGTTCCTATTAGCTCCAAATGCTCTTATAATGGCTGGATGAAAAGTCAAATCCTTGTCCACAGTCTTCAGCAACTTTTTCAAGATGAAGAATCACGGTTTACTTAAGTTGCACCATTGACCCTGTACTACTAAATTACTCCACACCATTGATCACCCTTTATGTTCTTCCATGAGTCATCCTACTCTGTAATATCCTTCTGAAGCAAGGAGAACACTGTTGTAGTATTCAAGATGGCATAAAAAAGCTCACAATGTAGTGGTGAATAAAACTATCTTTTTACCCACTTTTTCTGTCCTAAAATGCTCTGAATTGGATTTGCTTTTTTGGTTGCTATTGAGCTTAGAGGTTATTTTTTTCAAATAAAAATGTCTTTTGATCCTATGATTTTCCTAATCAGTTGCTGACAGCAGAGAGATCAGTATCTTACAAGGTTCTTAGGAAAAATTAAGAGTGGTCTTTTCTCATGTAGACCACTACACCCTTCCCTGAACTGAATTTAACTACCTTCATCTGCAAGTGCTCCCAGCACTCAGTCTCATAAAGTCTTCTAACTATTGCTCTTCATACTCAGTCTTAGTCCTTGCTATCTAGATAACTCAAGTAGGAGCAATAGATTTTCTCACTGTTTCTTAATCAGGTAATTTCTTAATATGATCAACATGGATGGTCAAATACTCCAAGGCTTCTGCAACATTTCATCACTAGATGAGCAGATCATGTAGTCCTAACCTGCAATCTCTTTTCTTTTGCATCTGTTATTTAAGAGTAAAATGACCTTATTATAGAACTGAGGCTTGGTTTCCTTATGAAATTCTTGATGAGGGAACTTGGAAGCTTTGTGGAAACTCAGACAGACTGCATCAACCAGATCACACCCATCTGCTTGCTGAATGAATCAAGAGCACTGTAAGGGATTTGTAAAGTAGGGTTTCTCTTACTAAAGCTACACTTACCCTATTTGCTATCTACAAAAATGCCAACTGGTTAAATTCTCGAATATATTTCCAGTAATTGTGCCAGTACATAAGCCACCTAAGGAGGCTTGTTATTATTATTATTATTATTATTATTATTATTATTATTATTATTATTATTTCTCTTACACTTTCCAAACAGCAACTTTATTTTTCACCTAGTTTCTCTGAATTTCTTCATGCCAGAATGTGACATTGGCAGCACTTAGCAGTATTGTTCAGTAATTTTTTTTTTCTCTATTTCTTTGCTTGTCATAGTAGAAAGAGACTTACTACCGACACGGTTATTTTATACAATCTTTCCTATTTCAGACAGCAGTAGAGTCTCTGGTGCATTATCTTGAGAATAGTTCACACACCTGCTGCTCAGACAAAGGAGTACAACCTGCTCCTTAGACAAAGAACTGAAGTGCACTCCTTATCTCTGTTATTGGACTAGCTTGATGGTCATTATCTGTCTATGCCAGACCACTTAACCTGTGAAAAATATCAAGCCAGGTTTAACTGTTTACTATCCCAGACTAACAGGCCAAAGACTCTAGCCAAAGCATAAGACAAAATAAATTATTTCTATCCTGTTTTATGAACAGAGGAAAAAGACCACATGATACCCATAAACTCTCAACATCTATAGGAATAAATAAATGAAAAATATTAGCTTCTAGCTAAAACTGAAGGCAGAATGACTGGAAGAAAAGCACAAAAAAAAGAGATACTAAAAGCATAATAGAAAATTTTTGTAATTACCCTGCAGTATTTACAGCCTTGTGTATCCAAAATAAGCAATCACCACATGAATTTGATGTGAAACACAGAAACAAATGAAACAAATATTATCTCCATTCTTAATTGGTTTATCAATAATTATTTGTTTATCTGTATCAACAGAGAGACACACAGCTACTCTTTGATCTTATCAAAATATTGCCTCATAAGAATTATCTAAGAAGTCCTTAGCCTCTTAATTTAGCATCATACAGCAGTAAAAAGTGCACTCCAGCACCCAATAACCAAACTCTAATACAAAAAACTAGCTTCTTTAAGGCTTACATAACTTGGGCATTTGAACAGTGTTCCAGAGAAAGAGCATCTTTATTAAAGATTCAATATCCCTGCCCTCATCAGAAAATGCTGTTGAGAGATATCACATACTGCCTGAGCATTCTAACAAGTCGGCCACAAAGACTGGAGAAGATCACAGCTAACACTCTTGACATCCTCAGTTAATGAACAAAGGCAAAGACACTCCTAAAAATAACATGCAGTGTTCACATTTCAGGCCTGTGTGCACAAAAAGAAAATTTAAATCAGAACAATTGAAAAGGCATATAAACTCAGTCATTAATTAACTTTAAATCAACATTTTAAACAAATTTAAAAGTCAGTCAAGTGTTCTTCTTCCTTCTGAATAAATCCTGCTTTTGTGTTCTCAGGGAACTTATAAAACCCTGAGAAGTGACCTAGAAGATACAGTAGATTGTGGAAAAAGAAGACACATTTTGAAAAACAGCTTTTTCCTACAGCAAAATCTGATTCATTGCATCCTTCCTCAGAATGTGAAAAAATGTATCTGCTATTCAAAGGAGACTTCTGGATGCTCCACAGGAAAAAAAAAAAAACCACAAAGTAAACCAAAAATACATTCACAGAACACTTAAGGGAGAAAGGAAATGTGTCATGAGAAAAAGGTTGAGAAGACCTCACCCAGAAGACCTTTGAATCAAGAGAAACCTCCCTTCCTCTCTAAAAGATGATAAAAAAAGCATGCATTCATATCTTGTTGACTTCTAGTAGACATTTCTGGTTTAGGTGTAACCTATGAAAGGGAGATAAGTAATCTGAAGCCATCCACCCTTTTGTTGGATTCTGGGCTTCTTATTAAAACAGAATTCATCTGTCACATGTCTCCCACGAACTGTTCATTATCTTGTGCCTTGTACAGAAGAAGTGAAATAAAGTACAAGGTAGAAGGGAAGAAAATACCTATAGCATAAACGTATCCTGCTGCAGAACAAAAAACAAACCCCTCCAGGTATGACTGCAATACTTTCTATAAAAAGTAGGATCTACCAACCAGGTAAATCTAAACTAATTTGAAACTTTTCCTATTGGGACACAGGACTCTGACCAGAGTGAAATTTAGACAATAATAATAAATTACAGCAGATGCACAAAAGAAGAAGTAGATGAAAAGAAGCTGGTATGAGTATTGTGTTTTTATATGTGATGTTAATTAACTGGGTTTTAGACAGCTGGCTACAATAAATCTCAGTTCTGTAGGAAGCTATGGTAGGTTGTCTCATTCAGTTGTGACTCTTCTATCCCTCAGCTTCCCACAGCTGCAGTGACTTCTGGTATCATGCATCTCTTAAGAAAATGTCAAATCTCATAGTCCAGTACAATTTGTGAAGAAAAGAAGCTGCCATCCACATAAACACGAGTTCTTCCTAAAGACTTGTCTGTTTCTCAGAGGGAAAGCCAACTGCAGGAGTATTATTATTTGAAGTATCAGATTTATTACAAATATCCAGGGAGAAAGCAGATTCAAGACTCACAGGGCACACAGAGAGCTCTACTGGTGGCATCCATACTGACACAGATGTACATGGCAAGAACTTACTCTACACTGCTCTACAGGATGTTTGTGTTCATGGCTTTAAGGTTTAATTTGCAGCCACAGGGAAATAAGTCAGTTGGAAAACCTGAGGAGAATAACAGTAACAGTGTGATTTCATATCAATCAAGATTATCCTTGCAGCCAGCTAACCACAAATCCATGGCATTAGATTATACAGAAGTAAGGTAGATGAATGGTTATCAATTTATGCAAAAATGCATGAAAGATGACTGTGCAAAAAACCCTGCTGTGCTGAGGGGACATTAGTGGAAGAAATTCCTGCTTTGCTCAGATTTTTATATTAATAACCTCAATTTAAATTCCTTTGGTGACAGAAGGTGGCACATTGGAAAATAATATGATATTAAAATCACAGTGGCCAGATACTGAGTTGCTGAGCAACCAGACGTAGCTTCTGACATATTAAAAGTTCAGAAAACATCAAGCTCTAAATCAGCTTCCTAATTATGGACAGCTGAACTAACCATTTCTAAAAATCTTGGCAATCATTTTTAAATATATCTTAATTCTAAGGAACATCATGAGTCACAGTACCAAGCAGCTGCCAAGTCCACACCTGTAGCATGCACACATACAACAGGGGAATTTAAGAACTGAAAATTCAGGGACTGAATTTGGGGAGGGGAGGACCCTCCATGGTAGTCAGTATAAGAGATCATCAATGAAGATGGCCAAAACATAGCAATTACTGAAAATACCTTCTACATAAGCAAGACATTTGTCAATTTTTTTATTGTATCTTATTTTCTCCAGGAAAGATATGTAAATCCCATTTATATTTTTTCACATTATAATAATTCTCTTAAAGCCAAACTTCTCATTTAGGCATAGAATTGGTTTATTTTAACGACAGACAACAGGAAAGAAAACTGCCAGAAATTATTAGAGTAAACCTCTTTTGGCTCTCTTGCCATTTTGCTGAGGTGAGTGAGACTCTTCAATAAGTAACTTATAATTGGTGAGAAAATATCAGCCCTGATCAAACACTGGGTATAAGCATTCTGCTCTAAAATATGGTCTTGACCAATAATTCAGAGTCCACAACCATCCTCAGCAACTCAATTTTGAGATCTAAATGGAGAAGAGAGGAATGTAAAAGGTAGGGCAAAACCCCACAGTATGCTATGCATATTAGTTTGTCTATAGCAACATACAGGAGATGACACAAACACATAAATAAATCTGAAAGTTTTGTTGGTTTATAATACAAGCTTCTAAAAGTGTGAGTACAGTTCTTCACCTGCACTAAATCATCAATACATTTTTTTCTTTAAACTCACTGCCTTGCCATATAACAATTAAAATTGAAGTCTGTGACACAAATGCTAGAATACTGTACCTGGTATATTGTTCTATTAGTACAGGACTTTGACTGTCTAGTAAAAAAAAAATCCCTGATGCCTCCTGTTACATTTACAGTTCTTCTGTTCTGAAAATGGTAGCACCTGAAATAACACACAGCTCACAGTCTACAAGTTGGATTTCTGACATTTGTAGTTGATACCAGAGCTTTTATAGTCATGAAGGCACTGAAGAGTCCTCATCTAACTCTATGTTGTTTCCAAAAAACCCTATGAACTTCTTCTGAATAAACCATTGCATTTTATAGAGAAAGCTCTTGAAGAAAAGCCCAAGGCCAACTTTATCACATCCCTCACTCCAGTCTGTTTTTTTCCCATTCATGTTAAAAACCAAAAAATGTAATTATTCCTATAAACTAATTTGCCAGTGCAGAATACTCTTTACTTCCTAGGGACTCAAATAACTCAATTTTACAGTTCTTTCAGGTTCTTCCAAAAAGGTATTTTTTTCCAAGAAAAACACACTTCTTTTATCCATATCTTTTAGGGAGAGATCACTGAAAAAGACTCTAAGGAGATGTCTGTAATTCTGTCAGATTTAATGTGTGGCTTTGCTCTGTGTACTCTGTTTACAATGTCATACTCATATAAGGTTTTCTCTTATATTTTCTCAATACAGTGCATGCTTTTTTTTGGGGGGGGGTGGGGCAGAAATTCTGCTAGCACATCTTCTGGAGTGCTATGAGAGACAACAGAGATTGCACAGAATGTTCACTTTTAACTCACCCCTACATTGTTCTGCTCTACTCTTTGGATTGTGTGGGCCCTGTGTTGCAACTTAACGAAGGAGATGACCTCCTTGCTTCATAAACATCAAACCTCCTGATTTTGTCCTGGAATTGTTATGTATCCTAGCCTTTTGAAGATTATTTTTTCATGTGACTTCTCATTATTCTAAATAGAATCATTTGGAAGATGTTAAAGAAAAACAGGGGTGAACTCTCCAGGGAAGAAATCTGTAGACTCCTTTTTTTGACTCTGCATTCCTTTGCAAACTATTTACTGCATGTTCAGCACACTCTGAACAGACATGAATATTTTCTAGGGTAGATTTAAAACAGTTACAGAGGGGACACTAACTTTAAATAGATATGGAAAACTAATGTTGTTGCACTAAAAAGTAAATAAAGTTACTGCAGGGGCCTTATCCACAAGGAGATAAATTATCCTAAGCCCTACAGGAACAAAGCTGTAAGACAGTAAAATTATGTTGCAGTAAGTCACCTATGCAGAAAAATTAGTAGAGAAAATCTAAATGTTCATCATAAACTAAAACACCTCAGTCTTCATACACATGGAAATTTCTGTTTGGGACCATTCGGCATGGAGATTATATATATATATATATATATAACCAAAAAGAATCACTTATACCTGGAACACAACATGGGTTAAAAATAACAGCCTTTTTGAGTTGGAAAGTTACAGGTGTTCATAACACCTATAGTACTTCATTTCCAACACAATTTTATGGAATCAGACAGATAAAGAAAAAACCTTCTCAAAGTTCAGAATACCACCTCTTCATTTTCTATTAGTGTGCTAGCTTCACTGGAAATAAACATGTTCCCCTTTTGCAGGATCTTCCTGTTAGTAACAGTTGCACATAAATAAAGTTTTCTAAACAAACATCTTATCTTTTTATGGAAGGAAGTCCATTAATAAGGAATTGACGTCCTTCCTTGAAAAAAAAAGATCAGTGCTAATTCTTTCCCATAAACTAAAGAAATAAACTTACACCCTGAGATTTTTTACTCTATTTTCACAGTAAACTGGCTTGTCTGCACGTAGATAAGATGGAACTATTTGGGTTTACTTATAAACAATACCCCCGTTGATACTTTGCCCCATAATACTGAATAATGAATCTCTTCCTTCAGTTTTTGATTGCTTCATGGAACTTGTGCTTTATTTCAATTCTATTCCATTCCTTTTAAAAGTACATGGCAGCCTTTGAGCAACTTTCAGCCTGGGAGCTTTCAAAACTCAACATAACTTTCTAACTTTTTGACCTATGCCATTATTTCCAGAAAAAATGTCCTTTACTTAACAAATGCAGCCAAATATATTCTAGCACCTCTGTGGTCTTCACTGACTTTTTCAGCTACAAAGGACATTTCTATTGCCCAAAATGAGCTTTGTTATGGAAGATCCTCTGACACAACATTCATCTGCTTCCCTTCTTCACCAAAATTTTCTTTCAGACTAAGAGAATTCAAACTTGATACTGTACTGTATGCTACTTACAAAAAATAAAATACAAACATTTCTACCAATGGCTTCAGAAAACCAGCATTTTAACCTACTTGCAACAATGCTGAAAATAGAAATGTTAGTATGTTTAAGGATAGTTTAGATTTGCAGTGTTATTGTACATCACAATTTAGAATCTCAATGCCATACTGCAGGGAGATAAGCAAAAGAGAATGGCAGAATAACGTAGTCTGTGATTACCATATTTGTATAAATTTAGGAGTCAAAATGCCATAGTATTTTTGTATGAGAAGAGCTATTTCCCTAAACTCAGCAACTCTGCGGGATGCAAGAAACCTCATAAATATATTTACACAGGAATTTCAAAAGGAAATTTCAAGGAAAAAATTGCACAAGTGTTGCTAGAAAAATTTTGTTATTTCTCCTCAACTGTATCAACAAATGAGTGCTATTTCAAAGGCATCTCTTCCAATTTTGAAAGATGAAACACTGCTGTATTCCAGCAATCACACAGATAACCTAAGAATGGGAACATAAAAATCTGCAATCCTTTACCAAGAGTGTGCATCAACTTTTCTTACAGAATGCTTCGCTTGATAAGGTATTTAACATATGTTTTAATGCAGATAAATAAGAGAGTGACAGGGAATGAGAGTGAGCATCAGGCTCCTTTCCTCTTCCTCTGAACTCCAAGATTCCTTTCTGACTCCATTTTGCACTAGGACAGTTTGCTTTCCAAAGATCAGTCTGCTGTAGAGGTGACGAGCCTTAAGCAGCTAAGAGTCAGACCATTTTACATAGCTTTGGTGACATTGGTTCCTTGCACTCTTCTTAGGCATCCATATATAATTTTACATACTGATTTCTACAGTTTACATTTAGACTACAATACTATTAGTTGCTGGTGGAACCAGAAGACTTCATGTGCTTGTGCAGGTTTAGTAACACACGCCTGAGTGCCACTATAAAAGCAAGAGCAATTCTGCTTCCCTTAACTCTATTATTTTCAAAGGCTTAGGTCCTCAGAAAGGTTTCCCCCCATTTCTGTTTAATTCTCACTAATGTACTGCGGAACAGTGACCTTTTACAACAACAAAACCAGAGCACTGCTTTAAAAGGTCACCTAGTCACTCAGAAAACAGAGTAGATATTCTGGTATCCCATGGCAGCACTAGAAACAGGGATACAGGTGGTAGCTTGACAAGTATCTGGACAAAACAGTATGCTGAAGGTTTTTGTCTCTTATTAGAACTTTCACCCATTCTCCAGGACTGCCCTGGTCAGTGAGAATGCCTTATACCATTTCCAGCTTTTCTCCATTACTTTTTCTTTACCTTCCTTTACTTAGCATTGCTTCACAAAACTTTTATGATTTAGGATGATTCTTGACAGGGCAGAAAGCTCAGGGCAGTTTCAAGAGAGCTCAGTAAATGTGTACAAAACACTAGGACTTTTGATAATTTTATCTTGTAAGGAGTTTTGGTCAGCTGTAGCTAAGGGCTGACCAAATACCTGTGAATGGCTTTAGGACTGCTGAATGAATGGATGGTAGCCAGCACAGCAAACAAAGGGCCCGTTCAACAGTGTCACTGTTACCTGTGCTGCTGTCCTCTCCCGTCCCTTCACCTCCACGTTCACGTTCGGCAATACTGGCGTTGCAACTGGTGGAGGAGGTGCTCTGCGCTTTTTCACTTCTGGGTTTGCTGTCATTCCAGAGATGTTACCAAGGGACTGCGATGAACCCAGGCTACTGGAACGAGAATTCACCGAAGGGGAATTTGGTGCTGTGGAAAAACCCTGTAAATGGATTAACATCTTGGATTAACATGACTCTTTGAAAACAATGAGAAAGAAAGAAGAAAAACAAGACACATCTGGTTACCGTTTAAACAATGATATGAATAATCATGTATGTTCCTCTGCCAAACCTGCTGAATTGCAAACTCTAACTTTTGGAAACTTCCAAAGGTCAACTGGAACAAAGCTTACAGGCAGTATTAATAAGACAGGAGGCACGATAAGCACCTACTGCGGTTTAACAGTAGTATTGATGGGAACACTGCTGCTGCTTGCTATTTAAAATATGAAGTTCACATTAAGACTTATAATTACAGTTATCCAAATGCACTTGCAGTTGCATTTAAATTACAAGTGTTACACGTTTCTGGAAGAAAGATTTACTCTTAAATGAGAACACTGTATTAATAAAAGGCTGTCAGTGTCTCAGGCTGGTCTATTTTGTTATCAATCTGCCTGATTCGCCTGAGTCTTCTCTGCAGATTTACATAAGAAAAATTCTGCTACCATTAAACCATTTCCAATTTACATGCACAATCACGCATAATCACTTACAGCTTACTGAAAACAACCATTTAACTTGGTAAAAAGAAGTCCTACTGACAGGCACCACTCTGGATTCTAACAGGCCCAGATAAAAGGAGAAACAGAAAATTACTTCAGTAACTCCTTACTGTTAAAAATTACTTTAGTTCTCATTGAAAACTTAATAAAATCACTGGAAAAAGTTTAATGGATTTCAGAATCTTATACATTTTTATATTAATATACAAACAGAAACATATCCACTCACATAATAGCACATCTACAAATACAAGATTATAACTAGGATTCCTTGAAAATGAGGATTTTAACTTTAGTTTGTACTCTTAAATTCAATACCCTTTTTTTTCTCTGCTAATAAAAAATCATGCAAAAACTTTTCCCTCAAAATCTGAGTCACTCACTCCTTTTTTTAATTAGCAGAACCTTCCATATTAAACTGAAGATTTTACTTTTTAATTAAGTTATTTGACTGTAACTTCTTCCCAGAAACATCTGCTGTGGAATCACCATTGATACCACTTCACCATGACCTGGAGCTGAATAGCTCTTCTGGAAATACAGGCTGATGAGCATGGTTGATAACGCTGTTCTTATCACAACAGAATATGCTACCACAATTGCAAAACTCTCCCATCGAGGACATACAGCTCTCTGGTGGAATTTTGTCCAAAACCACAGAATACACACTGGCAGAAAACTTAAAGGCCACCCCAAATGCCATTACTTTCAAAAAAAAGAAAGATAATTTCTTTCCATGAGTGCCAAGTACAAGCTTAGGTAAAAATTAAAAACATAGGGCAGTAAGATTAAATACTCAATTTGCTTAGTTTTAGGACCATTGAGGAAGCACTGATAAAGCATAAAGAGCTAAAAAAAAAAAAAAAAGAGCAATGCAAAAATATGTATAATACAGGCTCCATTACTGGCTGGGAAATTTCCATGTTCTGTAGATTCCTGAGAAAGCAACCAAGATGCAAACAGATTTGTGCCTTGTCCTGCATTTACTGTGTGTGTGATGGCAATTGCTGACCTAGATGCCTGTGTTAACTTCTATGTTGCACACTGCACAGCACACTTCATCTTGGAATAATGTATTTGGCACAAGTGGAGTGTGATACTAATCTTCTCTGACTGAAAGCAGTGTTTGCCACATCTTTTTCATCACCAATTTCTTTGAATTGAATGGCATCAATAGCATCTTTTCCCTTCTAGGAAATGAAGAAAAAAAGGTTGAAGTAGAAGATGTTGTTTAAAAGATTAGGTATAATATTATAGAAAAGTAGTCTTGTCTTGGCCCTGTATATTGGGCAGTGGATAAAATAATGATCTCAGCTGTAAGCCAAAAGTTTTAAGCCATTATCACTGCATACTGTACAAGGTCCTATCAAATAAAGTTTGTTTATTCCTACAGAAATGATGGGTTCATGGAGTGAAATACAGAATCCTCTTTTCACACATTTATACAACAACTGAACAAAACAGCTTCAAAGTGGATTCTGCAGGTATGCTTTGACTCTATTAATTCTTTAGCCTTCTAGATAAAAGGGTAGAGATATTTTAGAAAAAGCTGTATGAAAATAATTTAAAAAGTCCTAAGACTCCCCTCCTAGCACTCCAAATGCAGAGTACTAGTAAGACGATAGGCCATAACCAGTTTAAAATGAATATTCAATTTTATCTCAAGACCTTGCAGCTGAAGAGCTACCAGAATCCTCTTCCAAGCTACAGGTCATTGGGAAGGGATATGGTGATGAACAACTAAAGAATTTAAAGCTGCTTTATCCTGTTTTTAAGCTTGGATTTCCTAATAGAAAATACAGGGGGGAATAAAAAGGTAATATTTTCATGACACTCTAAGAAGTTTTTAATAAAACAATTGAATGATAGAAAAAAACATGAACCTTGCAAATTCATCTATGTTTTCTCTTCCAAGTCCCATTTTTATATCCAGCCCGTTATTCCATTACTGAGCATTTCAAGAATGCTCATGTAAATACACTTGCCCTAAAACAAAAATTTGTCACAGCTTACAGGGGAACAGAGTGAGGACAGTTTTGAACTAGTTTTGAAAGCCTTCTCATGCAGCAAAAAGAGCTTTGCCTAACTGGAGTCAGACCTTCAAATTCTCCTGTATGTGTAGTCACTGTCATTAGCTTTAAGAGAAAAAAAATAAAACACTGACACAAATTATTATGTCATGACTTGTCTTTTTCTTTAAAACTAATGCCGAGAGACAACACGTAACTCAGATTTTATATTCTGTGTTGGGTTAGATGCAATACAGTTTCTTTCCAAATCACGGCATTTTGGAGGTTTGTTTTTCAGGCAGTTTAGCAAGGCAACTATTAAGAGCATGCAACATGAATCAAGAAAAATTGCAGGGACATGATAGCTACATGCCAAATACTCTAACCATCTCTCATTTCTTGTTTTTCTAATTTGTTGTCAAAGAACTGATTGAATTACCCAAATTACAGCAATGTAAGTGAGGAAAGCCAAGCCCAGGAATTGAAGCCAATGTTACTGGCTTTAAAAAGTCAGCCCTTATCCTCCATTTCATTTGACAAACAGGTTAGCATAAATACTCTGCTTAGTTTCCAAATCAGTTCACAGAATCCATGCATGCATAAGAAAAAAAAAAAAAGAAAAAAAGAATCAATTAATAAAAGAAAAGTCATGGAAACTAATTATATAAAGAGCTTTCAAAAATGTCTCTCAACTTTCAAAATCACAGTCTTTGTTAAGCCACAAGTGTTGGAGCACTTTGCTACCAGTTGAAACAGCAATTAATTAATGCGAACTAGAAAGAAAAAGAAACATTTTGGTTTGGGGTTGTTTTTCCACCCTGAATTAAAGCAAACCCAATACAAAACCAGATATACCAGCATAGGTCTGCAGTCAGGTTAGACACTAGCTGAGCGTAGGTGGATTAGAGTCCATTTCAATACCATGAAGTAGATCTCAGAAAGAGGCAAGAAACAACTTCCATACCAGCCTATGGTACCATCATATGCCATCACCATTTCGTGTTAAACTTGCCAGATAGTTTTTTTCCCCTCTCATTAAACGTCTGAAACCCAAGGAACTTCCTGTTTTTTTCCTAATGTACGAGGTGGGTTTTTTGGGGGGTTCAGCAATTTAATTTTAAGATTTTTTTCCGACTAGTCCTTCCAATTGAAATTTAGCTATCAAAGACATTTTTGCAGGGCAAATAAGGACTGCTAAAACCACAGAAGTATGAAGGCTAAGAGTAACCTAGTGAGGTATGCATACCACTCTCATTTTCAGAAGACACCAAGCAGTCAGCTTTCTACAGGATTTCTAAAGTCCCATACCTGCTGAACTCAACACAACATAGGCTAAGAGCCTAAAGCTGAGGCCAGTCGCTGTTCCTAGGTCATCAACCTAGAATGCAATTGCAAACTATATTTTTCAAACTACCTCCTTTTCAAGATAAACAGAAGTTCTGGTATCTTATGGATACTTGAAAAATTTTAAAGTCATATATAAATAAAGGTAAGAGTAATCTATTAAAAATATAACCATTCTGTTGTGAGAATTGTTTTACAAAAACAGATGTGTATAAAAATGGAAATCAGCCTATGATTGTTTTTTAAAATATGTCCCTTATATATAACTTTCTTACCCAAAGCCCTGTTATTAGCATTTCCTTGACTTTCTGATGACACTAAGTGGCATTTAAAGGTCAGCAAGGAAGAGGCTGCAGATTGCCTGTGAGAGTGATTTGACTTCCTCTTCCCTGTTCACACCGGTCAATAAAAATTTTTCAAAATGTCAAGCTCTTTTCTTGCAAGGTTGTTACAGACAAGCCTTTCTTCCGCAGCTCTTTGCCAAAACTCACATATTTGAGCTCCCAGTCTTGTTATGCAACTTCCTTCTCAGAAGTTTTTAAATCAGAAGTAATCAATGGCACTGTTTTAATGCACTCAAAGTACCAGATGTATTAGCAAAAAGTAAGGGTTTTATTTCTTCCAAAATAGAGATAAAAAATAAAATTATCATAAAGGATATAGTTTGGTTTGTTTTGGTTTTTTTTTTTGCAAGTATATTATAGGTAAATATGAAAAGTAAGATTTACAGCAGCAAACAAATCCCTCTATTCAGTGACAGCGAGAATATTTATGCCTGTTAGATATTTAAACTCTATTAATGCAAACTTTTAATGACTAGCTGAATGATACCACAACTGATTACAATTGGCCATATAAAATGCCAGACAGACCTACTGCATAAAGCGAACTTAGAAGCTGCTTTCCCTGACATGACACGGACATTACACTAAATTTTCACCAAAATTAACAACACAGAAGCTGAATTAATCCAAGATCCTGCTTCAAAACTAAAGCATAATACTGCAGTCATGACATTGCTGGGAGACACAATTTAAAAAACCAAACAAAACAAAAAAATTATGACTACTCAGATTTTCCTTTTTAACCAGCCATACTGAATACAGTTGTTTTTTTTTGTACTCCCTGAAGCACTTGTGCTAACAGTCTGCAGTCAGAAGGAAAAAAAGTTAACCTTTTCCTGTTCTGAACTGAAAAAAAAAATATATGCAATTTACTTTATGCTGCTTTATTATCTTGCTGCATTTTGCTATTGGTAGGAAAATACCTGGTCACACATGACAATAATAAAAGAGAAGTAACTACTTCTTTCCCACAACAGTTTTTTACAGAGGCTGCACTGTGTTGATTTTATATACCTGGCAAGTAAGCTCTCAAGTTCTTACTGTAAAAGTTTGATTATACTTTGAAGTCTGTACAGGTAGTGCTACCTTACATTTGTATGAGTCTACCAGAGCATCTAGACAGCAGTTCCAGATCTTGTGGTCAGGGCCTATTTGGTAGACACCAGAACTTAGACAACCAGAACTGGAGATGTCTGAGAACATTCTGTCTCCTGTGCCCCCTGCCAGCTCTTACTCAGCGTGGCTGACCACATTCCTCTTGTGTTAATACAGGTTTTTTTTGATCAGAAATCCTAGCAGTGCCAGTGCAGGTGCAATGCAGTCACCTCCCATACAAAATCATCCATTTTATCTACCAGTGCTAAAGTGACCAATCTACCTATATGTCACTGTGGAGGTTAATAAATTTTTCCTATGACACATAATCTGCAAATATGCTGTTTTTCTTCTTAATTGTCTTTATAATTTTTATTTTCCTTGTACCTTAACCATAACTTCCCTTCCCTAGAAGCTTATCTGATTACTTCTTATCTTCACATAGGTAAACTCACGTGATGAAAGTGTCTCCACAGCTAAGAGTACAACCTTGGTTTCCAGCTCCTACTGTTTACTTTGACACTCCTGTTGTGTCCAACTTCCTTTCCAGTAGAAAAGATGAAAAAACCACCACCCAATGAAAGGAACTAGAAAAATGGAAGGCTTCAGGAAAAATGTTTTCCAAAAGACACCAAGGGCTTAGATTCACTGTGAATTTTTCAGTAGGGAACAAATACGGGTATTAACTCTGGCCCCTTCCACTACACTGAGGACAACAAGGGTGCACACCCAGAAAGTGCTTCCAAGAACCTTCTTTAGTTTTTGTTATACTTGTGCCTCGTATATATAAAAGTGAAGCAATATTCAAAACTCAGTTTCCATTTGAAAATCACATGAATACTGAATGAATATGGCAAAACCCACAGGTAAGAAGCCAGATGTAAGCTGCTTGCTTTTTCTAATGAGCTGTCAAGTATTGTATTTTGAAGTTGAGGAATATGAACATTTTACTAAATCATTAAGAGGTCAGAAAACATAGATTGGGAATACATGAATTCCAGCCAAACAGTAAACATGTCTGTAAAGTCTTGCAAGTGTAAAGAAGCAGATGCAGTTTCACCCACTACTGCCACCTCCCTCAGTATTCTGCCAGTCTGAGATCACAAATTTAATCTGAGTTCTCCAAAAGGAAAGGAACTACCATGGCACATATGAAGCAGTGGAATACAAGTCTAGGAATTCAACAATGTGTATTAATCAAGCAGCTCAGAGATTGTCAAGTCAGTTATATTTTTTCAGGATTTTATGACAGATCAATGCTTTGAGAATTCCTCAATGCTGTGAGAATTGAAGCTTTTAAATCACTTCCTGTGATTTAAAATTCAATGTATTTCCTCCAAATAAATTGTCCTGTTTTCTGTTTTACTTTTCAGATTTTCTCAAGTCGGAATAACCTTCATGCTTAATCAAACCTTTGTCTATTACTACTACCCAAATTCATTAATGTCAATATGAAGAAGTCAATCAGTATCAAGAGAAATGGATGCAATAATATTTTTCCATTGCAGCAATAGATGCAAAAAATGGGAAGACAAGCTAACTTTATTTACAATGTTGTCTTTCCTCTGTCTCACCTCTTCTGTAAGTGACAATGTGTTTCAAACAAATTCATATTTTTAAAAAAATGTAGCATCCCAACAGAATTAGCAAAAAATAATCTTTCTTGACAGAAGACAGTAGCCATGTCTCAACAGTTCAGATGGTGGGAGCAGGCAGAATACTGCCTGGTACTAATAGGAAGACCCAATTGCATAAATGGGTGTTTGGAAGGCACACGTATAAAAATCCTTTGTGTCCTCTCCTATCTGTCTGGACTCTGAACTTATTGCTGTAACCACCAAGCTCGTATCCTGTGGACCTTGTCAAATACAGCTGAGGAACTTCTTAAAAAGAAGAGAAACGTAATTTCTTTGATTCAGAGCTGTAAGCATTGACAAGTCACTCAACTGGATGGAGTGAATACACAGTTGCTACAAATTTTTGTAATGTATAATTAATTTAATTTATATTACTGTGTGTTCTGTGAAGGAGCAAAACGTTATTTTGCTAAAATCTGAAGATATATAGCCACAAGTGAAAGAAACTTAGACTGCTAAACAATCTTTTCTGCACAAATGTGATCAGCAAAGCAAGGAACGATATGTTCAAAACAGCAAACCTCAGCTGAACATCATACAAACCAACATGTTTTACACTTAATATTCCACTCTCCCAATTCTCAATTTACAAAAATGCAGTTAAAGATGATGAGACACCAAACTTTTGGGAGATACTTAAACAATGATATAAATCCAATTACATCCATGAAACAGGCTTCAGCACATGTGTGTCCAGTCCCTTAAAATGCCATTTTATAGTGCTTTACATGTTCAGAGAAAACATGAACATATATGGACAAGCTTCCAAAACATGCCAACCTCCTTTCTGCCCTTATGGTGCTCTGCAGCTGAGACCATCAGGCTGATTGGCAGCACACAAAGCATGTGCATTCTTTTTTAACTTTCTGGATGCATGATGTATTAAAAAACTCCTAAAATGCAAATACTTTTGCTTTTGTTTTGTGTATGTAAATCCTAGTGAGAAAAAATCATCATTATCCTGGCACGGAAAATATTTTGGGATCAAATGCTCCTATGCTCCTTGGCACTATAAAGGAAACATTGCTATCCATCACTCAGGGGGTAGGGAGTGCAGGCAACAGACACAATCTGAAGTGAATTCCAAAATCAAGCTGAACTGCAGATGACAGGCTGGGATGCCACCAGATGCTTAGGGTAAAGTTTGTTTGCATTCCATACAAGCGTAAAATGATTTATCTTGACTTCCAGAAGTCTGTGGACAACTTTGTGTCTCATTTGATGGACTGCTCTCTTTTTTTTATTTTCCTTCTTTCTTCTAATATAATTTTGGGAAAATACCAGAATCAATTGACATCTAAAATGTACCGTCTCGGAGCTGATTTACATCTTTCTGGCTAGACTGATAAAAACTTATCTTCCAGAAGTCCAACACTTTTTGTCACAATGCACTGTCAAAATATGTCAGCCTATAAAAAAACCACTATATTTTGAAAATAGATTTTTCACAATTGTCAAAAATACATGATGGGAAGAAATAATAATTTCAAGAGTTCCAGAAAGGAATATCCAACATAAGCTAGTCAGCAAATTCAGCTACTCTTTTTTTTTTTAATACCTTTTTTTTTTTTGTTAGCTACGTGCTAGTAATGAGAGATGTGCAGGGAATTATAAAAGAATTGGTGAATCATAAAAGGAAATAAGAAAAAATGTGGAAAACATTACAAGTCTCTTTTTGCGTATTTGTCCAAGTGGAAAAAAAAGCAGACATGAAAGAAGTAGAAAAAAACCCATGAAGTGAGGATGGGAACAAAAACAGTAATTGTGGCAAAAAATGAAGTGAACATGTTAATGAGATTTGACAAAAAACTAAGTCCTTGAAGAAATTCAGAGATGAAAGTCTGGAAAAGGAGAGGAACATTGCAAAAAACAGAAGAGTTCATTGAAAGTGATGACAAGAAGAAGGATGCCCCTTCTATCCTGGGGAAGGAACAATGAACTAAGGAGGCTGTGTAGGACAGAAATCATATTTTGTAAGAAAACTCCATGACTGTCCATATACTGGCCTAGAAAAATGGTGATGTTCATGTTTGCTTGTCATGAAGGCAGTGGGGGAAAAGTCAAATGAACAAAACTGAAACCAGAAAAGATTTAGCACTGAAGGAGAAAGGAATTAATATATACAAATTTGTGAATGTGTGATAAATATTTCTATGGTAGGGATTTAATACATAGTAAAACACAGAAATGAAGCAGAATGGAAGAAAATAACAAAATAAATATTTTGAAACCTACGAACAGAGGTCCAAAAATCAACGACAGACCAAAATAGAAAAACACATTTTAAAGAAACCTGAAAAAAGAATTAGAGGGGAAAATTCACATGGACTCCAAAATTCAGTTCAATCCCAGTATAGAAAGAAGATAGGAAAATATTAAGCTGGAAGTAAAACAAGGGAAGAACATTAGAAAAGAGTCTATTTACACTTTGTCTTGGAAGGGCATTAGCAGATAGAGTGAGAGCAATCTTGGAAGGATGGAAAAATCCACATTTTTGTAAGCATAAAAAGTTGGTTTCTCCTTTCACTTATACTTTTGCACTACATGAAAATGGATTAGCTCAATCCAATAGTGTTGAACAACAAAGTCAAAAGTCAAAATGAGCTTTTACTAATGGACTGGCAACAGACTTCAGGAAACAGGGAGTTCAAAAGGTCAAAGACTGACAACAGAAAAAAAAGAGACATTTTTCCACTGCTGTTAAGTAGTCATCAATCATAAATAACCAAAAAATGAATCAAAAGCCTTGAGAAAAATTAATTCATCATTGCAATATGAATTTATTTTCTCTTGAATTGCTAATTCTTTTAAGTCAATCAGCCAATGATTTTAGTTCATGGAAGATAGGAGTTGTTACATCTCCAATATATGTCCTCCTGAAATTCAAAATATTTTAAAAACTATCGCAGAAGTTAATATCTGCAAAATCTTTTAACATATAGAAACTATTAAACCACTAGACTTGGTCATCTTCAATATATTTTCATTGTAGATATGCCAATTTATGCTGGAGGAGAAGATGGAAACTTTACATAAAACATACAATTTTAGAAATATCTGCTTTAATGTCTGCATAGTCAATTTTTATGGTGACCAGAATTATGAATAGAATAGTTCCTGGCATGAGGGCTTTGGGTGTGGATTTGTTTGGTTTTGGAGAAATAATTTCTGGGTTTTACTGAAAATATGTTTATTCCATTTGAATTAGAAAGTGTTTTCTCCACATTTTAATGAAAGTGTTGTCCTTACGCAAGTTTTCCAGAGGCAAAAAATATGAATGATCAATCTTCAAAAGCTTTTTGTAGATGCTGAAATTCTGACACATATGACTATTTGATTCTGAAAATCTCTACTTATTATAGCTGTTGATTAATGAAGAAAATCTATTGAGATTCAAAGGCAAATTTTAGTACCATCTGCAAAACTTCTCTGAAGTCAAAGGTGTTGCTCTGACCTATTCAAGCTCAAGGATCTGGCTTCCAGCTTCAGTTCTTATAATCCAATTCTGACATAAATACTTTATTAACTTAGAATGCATTCCTACAACACCTTTTCCCTTTGAAGTATGTGGTGACTGTAGGTGGTTAGCTAGAGGGAGACAAATACAATCACCCAAACGTCAAAGCAAATTTTCAAAAAGGAAACTTTACACTTTGTAATGATAAAACACAGCCAAAGATATTACTGAAAAACAATATAACCTCTGAAGACTTTAAAACTTAAATTAGAAGAACAAATAAGCTTTTGAACTCTAAAATTAGTGCAAATCTTAAAACAAATCCTAATTACAGAGTCACGAAGACAATTCTAGCAACATGAATCAGAAGTCTGCAGCCAGGAATTTTAGTTTCAATTAGCTCTTTCAGATGTCTGGATGTGCAGGTGTGCGTGTACATAACCTGTGTGCAAAACACAAGGATACACGCACACTCAGTTTATCACTTTGGTTAGCTCTTCCTGACATCTGCACGTTGCATGTTTGTGCCTCAATGCACTACACTTACTGCACACTGAGTACAATATGCTGAGCCTGAAGCCCTAAGGGCTGGCTTAAGCAAGCTCTCTAGCTCTCTGCATCTTTCACGCTTTCAGAAGTTTCATGCCAACTTCTGACTGCAAACTACAGCACTGCAGCGGACCAACCCTTTAACAAGATATGATAGCTTTCTGCAGAAGACGAATTCAAAAGAAACTCACATCATGATTACAGCTTGATGGTTGGGAGCTGATGCCAACAAACCACTTTGAATTTTAACAGCTGAATATTTAGTCCCAGATCAGCATCGGTGGTCAGAAGTGAAGGAGTAAAGAGGACATCATATGAGAGTACAGGGGTGAGGAAAAGGTTTAAAGACAACACTCCTGCTGGACAATGGACAGAGCACGTCCAGGTGTGGTACACAGCCACCCTCTGTTTCATAACACCTACAGACTGATACTAGAAATCAAGCTTAGGAGGTGATCAATTTAGATCGAAAAATACCTATGTTTATACTTGGAAGAAATCAAGTGAATCAATTTCAGGATCTGAATCTTCCAGGACAATGAAATTCAAATCCAAGCTTCCTCTCCATTGTGATGGATGCTCCAAAGACTATCCTCCTTGGAGAAAAATCAATACCCTGATCATGCTGGCAAAAATCATGCAAGTTCATTAACTGGGTTCAGAGGAACAGGCTAACAATAAAGAAGCAGATCCTTCCTTTGAATTTTCTTTGAAGTAAATGTTTGAACACTATTTTAATATCCTTGGCGTTAAAGTCTCTTCCTATTGTGAACATTTTTTGCTATTCTTTCAACTCTAACTTTGTCTAGACCACATCATCTTCTAAATAAATATGAAGTGATAATATAGGATACCTCAAAGGGACTGGAAGTACAGATATACTGGAAAACAGGCTACTTCAGCCTTTTCCTACTTTGTATATACATATAAATAAATTCATAATTTTATCTTCCTTTGCAGTATACTGTAGCTTGTGAGGTTTCTCAAACAAATAAGAGATATATCCTTAGGAAACCAGAGCTTGACGTGTCAGTGTTTATTATTCCCAGGAAACTAATTTTCTTACTGCGTATAGCCTTGTTGCTTTGTGAATTTAGCGTGAAATACTAGGAAATCACATCTCTCCAATCCATTTCTACAGACTGGTGTACTCCAGTTCACTGGAGGGAACTGCCCACTGGTCAGTTTTGGCAGAAACTTTTCAAGCACAGTCCCAGATTTAATGGACACAGAAGTTAAAAACCTGCTGAAATAGATACACCATATACCGACGCTTGGACTTCAACTGGCACAATTACAGCTGAAACAGGGCAACCAGTGCTGGGAATTCTGCTCACTTGTGGGTATGCACTGCTTCAGATAACAAAGAAAAACCTGCTTTTGCAACAAATTATTGGTTGGTGAAAGCCACTCCCTTTGCCACTGTTTGCAATTAATCTTCTACAAGACTTAACATGTTTACTTTGGGGTTTTCTCCTTCCCCAGTGAGAAAATGCTCTATAAATTAAGCAATTTCAAGGGGTTTATCTGCGCCAATTGTCCATCAAAAAGGAATGAAGGTCTTACGTTTTAAGAGATTACAGTGAAAGTGTCAGAAGACTTTTGAGAACCTGAAGTAGGACAAGAAGAAATTATTCTGAAATGGACTAGTGTAGATAATGGCTAGCAACTCATAAAGGACATAGTCCAGAGCCAGTTAAAATCAATAGGAATTTTTCCATTGGTTCTAGTGAGTTCTGCATCGAGTCTCCAATGGTCAATCTAACTGCATGATGACAAAAGAAAGTAATACTCTAAATTATGCTGCCATTGTCATTTCTCCATAAAATATTTTTTCTTCAGTATACCTTCAAGCTCAATGAAAATCATAACAATGCCAGCTAAGAAAGCATAGCTCTGATTTTTTAAACATAAAATTTGGCTCCAGATATCCATGCTTCAGTCCCTTCTTTTAAAGAAACGAGAAAGTAAAGGACCTCCAACAACACACATGTGAACTGGATCCCAACAAATAGCAAAGAATTGTTTTAAAAGCATGATCAAAACAGGTTAAAAGCCAAAATCCATAGAATCCAGCGCATGATCAGATACCCTACGCTGATATATAATTAATTATCTAAGTAATTGGCAAGGGTTTAAAAAAAACAAAACACATATTAAATAGCATACGAACATATCTAAGAAGTTAAAAGACCACTGCTTTCACCCTTAGCATGATTCTTTCTTTGATGTAATTCTCAGCCACAGGAAATTAAACGTAGAACAATACACTAAGTTCACAATCAAAACAAAAAACATTAAGAAGTCCCAAAATATTGCCTTTCCATAGACAGAGGATAGAGTTGTTTTTTTTTTTTTCCCTCAACTCAAAGAAGTTACATAGGATATATTTTCCCAGCTCCCTTTTTTTCCCCTTTTGGGTGAGGGGGAAAAAGGTGTCAGAACTTTGGATAGGCAAGTTGCTTTTAATTAAATACTACTTAATAACTTTGTCTGACTTGTACAACTGCCAGTATTTTTAGTTGATAATGTCTTTCTAACCTGTAGCCCTTAAACTAGAACAAGCATCTTGTTTAACATTTGTTAAATTTAGACAGCACCACTATCCAGTATTACCCCCCTCCCACTGCTGCTGCACTAATCTCCCATGCCAGCTGCTCAAATGTTTACATCTGAAGGGCTTTCTCGGTTTGTGCAGAAACAGTCTCTGCACAATATCTCTCATCTGTACATTTGCCAGAATCAAGGCAAGAAAAGCCTCCCTGCTCGAATTCTTGATTAATAAATAGTCTTAAATGTTTCTTCTTCCCTCTCTCTTTCTGTCAAATCCATTGCCATTAGGTTTTTACGAGGCAAACCTCCACAGTGCACTTTACTGGCCTGACTCTTGTCCTGTGCAAACAACTGTAAATCAGAACAAGCTCCATTTAGAGTCAATGAAATCACACCATCTCTGTGCTGAAACTGGGAGAGACTGAAGTAAAGATGGATACCTGAGCATTTGCTGTGATGGAAAGAAGGAAATGTTACCATCAGAGAAGTGGGGGTGTGGGGAATTTCACACTAACAACATAAATCTACTGGCAATCTCTCCATCTCACTATGTCAGTGTGCTTCAGTTGCCTGCACAATTCATAACCTACAAATAACCTGGCTCACAGCAGGTCACTGAGGTAGTGAACCAGCAAAACACCTAAACAGGTGTTTGGGACGGCACTGAAAAAGTAAGTGGGGTCAATGCCTACAGCTACTTTCCTATTTAAGACCTCTGTAGGGCCATGTCTTGCTACCTGCCTTGATCTGCTTTCTCTTCTGCCCTTCCAGCTGACCACTTAGAAAACCAGAAATATTTTCCTTAGTTTGCCCAAGTGTTTTTAAATCTGCTTAAAAGTGCAATTGACATTGAAAAAAATAGTTCAAGAAAGTGGAACTGACTACTTCATGCTGTTGAAAAGCCTTTAAAAAGACTGACCACTATTTGCCACACTCTCTGCTTTGGTTCACATCCCAAAATATTTCTTAGAATTCAAATGCAGCATTATACACTTGAAACAGAGTAAGAGAAAAAGTAATGGCTGAAATGATTCGTAGTCCTTTCTTCTAAGCTCCAAGGGGAGGAACAGTATTGCAGCTGCATGTAAAAGACATAAAAAACCTAATTCAACATTTTATTTAAAAAAAAAAGAAGAAAGAATACAAAACAGCAACACAGGCTACAGGTGTCAGATGGTCTCTTTTTATAGTGATGAAGAACTGAGAAGCGCATTCAGTACTACACAATCTTTGCTTCATACAGACAACTCTTTGAGTTAAAGGAAGACCTGTAAGGGACATTAAGTCTCATGTAGATCTGACTTTGCATGAGAGAACTAAGCCATAAATTTCACTTCGGAAAACATCCCCATCAAAGTAAAATGCATTGTGTCTTGTCAGCAAGTGTTTTGCAAATCCTCCCTTACCTGCCATAAGATGTTATTGAGACATATGGTTTCACACGCTACCAAGCAGCTCAGTTTTGCCAACTAACAATAATGCACAGAACAAATATGTGTGGAAATCATGAGATCATCTAATTAAAAGAAATGTTATTGTATGCCACTACTTTTAATGAAATCGAGTATTCACTGTCCACAGAAGAGGCTGGAAAGAAACCAAGTCCTATTAGTGCTCATGCCTCAGAAATTGTTTGCAAAAGAAAAGAAATTATACCTTAACTGAATTTTTTTGCTGTATCGAAAATCTACATATGCTAACAGGATATTTTAGACTAATATAATGAATCTATGGTTACATGGGATTTAGATTATGCCACTATAAAACAGGTTTAACTGCCTAAAAAAATTTCCATTGTATATTAGAAATAGGGAATCAATGACAGACTATTAGCCATTTCTGATTTCATCTAGTAAAGGGCACTAGCATAAATACACACTAATCCTTTTGCTACAGTAGTTACCAGTGGAAAGCCTGACAAGAAATTCCAATTGTGAAAGGCCTGATCCTGGTATAAACTTTTGTTTAAAGATGGTATTTTCCAGACCACTAAGAACAATATGTTGAATGTGTTATGACCAAATGTGAATTACAAGGCTATTACAGACTATAAAGGGGTTCTGGTAATATTAATTACCAAGAAAGCAAAGCCTGAGCGGTTGACATGTCACTAGAAAAATCTCAAATGGAATTTTCAGTTTGTCTTTGGGTATTTTTTAATGTGCTTTTATTAATGCAAATTAAAAGCCATTGGTCTCATTAACTGCTGCTTTATTCTATTTTTTTTTTCAGCGAGTTAACTTCAGAACTTTTCAGTGAAATCAGTAACAAAAGATGAATCAGACATAAAAGGATTTGGGTGGTTAAGGGCGTGTCACCAGGTCTTAATTAAACATCCGAGGGAGATATCTGAGCCAACTTACGCCAGACTGGCTGGGTACATCCCCGTGCAGAGAATGATGCCATGCAGCCCAGGTCTGGAATTGCCACACACAAGCACAACTTTGCGTGCTCCTGTTGGGTTATGCCTCCCTAAATCACAGTGCTTTGCTCTTTCCCATCAATAAGCCTGACACATGGCCCTCTGATGTGCTTGCTTCCATTTTGGTGCCCGAGTTCTGCTTCTGGGCATGCTGAGCCTAGAAGTGCAGAACCTATGCTTCTAACCTCCTGCCTAAATTCTGACAGGATCCATAAAATGTGCAAATGTCCTTCTTTGTCAGTCAAGGGGCCTGATCCAATAGGCATGTTTAAAGCACAACTAAGCTTCATGAAAATGCAACTGCCTGAAAAGGCAGCTGTGGTATTTACCTCTTGTCCTGTCCAAACCCCTGCTACAAGTTTGATGATTCAGTAAGAGTATGGTAAATCCAGGTCCAAAACCACTGTCTAGTTAAGAAATAACAAACTTTCCCCTCTTGAGGGGAGAGCAAGACTAGTCTCTGTTCAAGGACATGAACATGAATTTAGCTAAAAAGAGACTGGGATTAGGGCATTCATCTGGGCAGGAAGCCATTTGGCTACTCCAGTTCTAACTTTAGTGACTACTTACTTGCTGGATGTAATATCTGCTTAGCATAAACACAGAAAAAACATCTCTGGCACTGGAAGCCAGAGCTGCCACTGCACTTAAGTTAGTTCATTACTGGTCTGAATAGTTAAGTTTGCTCTTGCTCTCTGAGTCACTGAATATTTGGGTATTTTTACAAAAGGGTGCTTCCCACATGAAGAATACCTCACAGCTTTGTTCCAGGCAGTCTCCAGCCCAGTGAATATTTTGGTTTTCTTTTTTGCAAAGGAGGAAATAATTCTCTGATGCTGATACCTCTAAAGGCAAAAAAGAGAACTTAGCTCACTCACATTTTGGACAACAGTGGTACGTGGTAATACTCTACAGTAAAACCTTTAAATACCTGACTCTAACAGCTGATTCGAGATTTGAATCTTGAGCAGAGGCAGGTAACAGACACAAATGGGCAGAGTTTAATAAGCAACTGCCACTGTGAAGATTTCAGTGCATTCAAAACCTGGGAAATCTGATTCTCAGCTGCTTATATTCAGAGTCCGGACACCCACACTGTCAGGTATTTAAAACAGGTTTTGTTCCCAATTCCTTTTGTAGATATGAGCCTATTCAAGCCCTTTTGTTTTGACTCAATTTCTCTGTGTTCATCTCAGAACGTTTCTCAACAATATTTCTTTCAAAATGTCCTGCTAAAACCACCACAGGAACTGAAGATGACGACCTATCTTTTTAAAAGCAGCAACATGAATACCATGAGTTATGATGATTTAACTCTGAACCATACAGTTTTAAATAAAGATACAGGTTCTGGTAACCACTGACTACTTGATAATATTTTATTTAAAAAATAAAAAAACCTTCACATTGACTAAAAAGGAGCTTAAATGCAACTTCTACAAACTTAACACTCAAAAGTCAGATGGAAGGAAGTCCACCCTTAATGATTTCTTTTCAAATCTCATTATCTTAAGCCACTTTTGTGTGGTAAGGGCAAGAGCTGACAAGTGATTTTTGAATGCGTGAAGCTGGCAAGTACAAGCTAAGCAGCACAGACAGAACAGGGGTCAGCTGACAGGTCTTTTCACCAGATACTCTTTTTAATACCTTGTAACTTCACCATGCTTTAACCATGGATGCTGAGACTTTCCATTCCAGGTGTGTGCCTTGGGCTATTTTTTTTTTTTTTAAGTTTTTTAGCCAGAGTAGTTTGGCTGGTTCTGAGAATTTTTTTTGCACTACCTCCAAGGACCTTTTCTTTGAAGAGGTCTAGTAACACCACATTGTGGAGCAAAAGCTTGAAGTCTGGTGGTGGCAGGCAGCCACTGTTTCAAGCTCTTGCCTTCTGCTATCATATACTGTAAGAAAAATCTAAAGAGACTGTAATAAGCAAAACCATCTATGACTCACATGAGTGAAGACAGTTAATATCCTGTAAGTGCACACCACAAAAGCAGGTGGGTACAGCTGCATCTCTCCAGCAGCCATAGTCTGGCTGAAAAGCACCTTCATGGTCTGCTTAATCTATAACTCTGCTCTGTGACAGAATAAAGTACATGTAGCTCATCCTCTAGCCATTTTTGGACATTTTGCAGATTATGGTATGACAAGGATTTCAAGTCATTTTAATAGCATGCTCCCCAGTGAAATTTCCATGCAGTCAAATTTTTCTCCCGCTTGTATCCAAGTTAAATTTTTATTGCTATATATAAAGCATATTGCTTCAGATAAGGAGTAATAAAGTTGATAATTGGCATCCTTACTACTGAAATTCTCTCAATGCCAGCTTAAGCCTTAGGCAAATCTTTTGTCTTACCAAGGCAAGTTAAATAGTAATGATTTTTTTTTCTTTTTTTCCCCACAATGCATCACAGGCTATCAAAAAAAACCTAACTGTACTGTGATGGTGAACCTTATGCTGAGATATATGGTATTTATTAGATCTCTTTTTCTTCTAATCATGTCAACAGCTCCACAAATGAAAATCTATCTTCCCTAGTATCATCCTCTGGCATCTAACTGCTGGCTTACAGGCACCCTTTAATGAAAGACTGGGGCGAACAGCCCTGTCTTCTGCAGCCTTTAGACAACTTTCCATACTCAGTTTGTTGAGTTTCATATTTTGCAAACAAAATTCTACTAGGAAACATTGTTTCAAGGCCAGATGGCAACCTGCATCTTGAACAGTGCATAGATAGCTTTAACTCTATAAAATGCAACATAACTACCCCAGGATTTGTCCCAGCTAATAAGAAATAAACGCACTTGAAGTGTTGTCAAGAGACCAAGAAGGGAGAACATGAAACCAGGAATTTAAAGCAAATGTGACTGTCAAACACAAGGAAATATTAGAAGTGGATGGCTGTTAACTCACGTAGATGACGTGGGCATTATTCTCATTCCTACTGCCCTGAATGGCACCTGCCTATGTAACATGAAACCCTTGAGAGGAATGTATATTACCTGATCACCTGGAAGCAGACATGGTTGAAGAGAAATAACATTCACCTAACTGTACCTAACTCTTCTTTCCACCCATTCTGAAGTGACAAAGTGTACTATGAATGGTGCAACTCCTGCCATCAAAGAGGGCATAGAAGTTACAGCTAGAGTACAAGGCTCTGCAAATGTAAATCATATATGTTTTTAAAGCCCTTATATTGAAAAGAGTTGTTGCCACCACTTAGGAGCTGATAGCCAGAATTACCAATGCACCAAAATTCTTGATGATTTTCTTCTGCAGAACAGCATTTTTCTTCTGGAAAACAATCTTGCAATTATTCAAATACATTTGTTTTACGAAATAAAAACAAACCTCAAATCCCCCACACATATCCTCAAAGTATCTGATAACTGTTTGGTATTTTAAATTCCATGTTTCTTTTTCTCTTGTATTTTTGCATATGAACATAAATAATCATACCATGACAGACTCACTGGATTATTTGCTTCATTTAATTAACTGAGTCTATTATGGACATACACTGAAGACTAGATTTTTTTAAAATGGTGCTGATGAAGATCCTCCAACATTGCACTGCTGCAGCCCTGTTTGAACTAGAGAAACCCTGTGTGATAAGACTTTGTGCTAAAGTTTCAAAACCTTAGATAAGTGTTCCTGGCTGTACTTCTAAATATTTGTTCTCAAGCTGATATATTACATAAACAAAGTCCACATCAGAGCCACACATCGTTCAGCACTTGGGACGTGTTTTTTCACTCTTGATTTATGAAAACACGAAGGCCCCAAAAATAAAACCGGCTAAATTTAGTACTGTGTTCCAATAGCGTGGTTTATCTTGATCAAGTGTTTATATGAGGACAGTGACACCAAGCGGCGGAGAGAATTCAAGTTCCTTTTATTTTTCCCCAGCTGTTGTGAGCTCGATTCTGACAGTCTGCCTTTGGCACAGAAAAAGCTGCTTACAGCTAACTGCGCTGCACCTTCCAGCTGCCTGACCTGTGTGTTGCATATTTCAATAGCATTTGTTTTGTGAAAAGTTAACCTGGATATAAAACTCTTTTTCCATCCCAGATTGAGGGAAAGGATTTCTGCTTCATTTACAATACTCTGTTGGGTTTTGTGTCCTTTACTGGTGTGTTGTGTAATGAATTGCTGCACTTTGAGGATTTTAATGGAGAAGTCTTTTCATGCATTTCTACACCCTCTCTCTAAGCTAACAAATTCTTCTCACCTTTATCTTTGCCGATACTGTGGAAAAAGTGTCCCTTCATCTCAAGCATAAGTGTTGACTTTGCCATCTTCACTTTGAAAATCTGTTTCTTCATCAACAACTCAAAGTATTTTTAGAGACATTAGTAATCTCAATAATAATTAGATAAATATGCCACTGAGAATGGTTTGGTGGTTAAAAAATGAATATAACTTGTGCTTGAATAAACAGCTAAGTATCTATTATTTCTTATACTTTTATTCCATTACTTCATATTGCCCAGTTTAAACAAAGAAACAAACTCCAAATCAATACCCAGAATAGAATCATTACAGTTTCTTTCCTATAATTCGGTGTACACCCCCACCACACAATAAGTGAGAAAAAGATTTAAACTAGGCATATGAACGTTCATGCCTTTACCTTGGTAGTACTTCACAAGTTAACTATTTCTTAATAGGCAAGAAGGATTTTCTTGATCCAGTCAGTGTAACTCCTGGTACTGTACCAAAACCAAGATCTTTTTCTTTCAGAAATAAAACTGAAACTGCCTTTAGTTCCCACACAACAAAACCAAAACACCTTCAGATGACCCAAAATAGTACTAGAGAGCAGACCTGAGGTAACCACAAAAGAGGAAGCCTCTAGTGGATGACATTTTGCCAATAATCCTATCTCAGCAATGAACCTTCTATATAATGATCTCCAAATACATAATTCACATATATGGCCATGTAAGATACAACTTAGTTGGAATAGGGATACTTAGTTCCACTAAAGTAAATGAGGTATCTTTTGAACAAGCAGAATTACAAATTACTCAGAATGATTAAGGGTCTAAAATCCAGTCCATAAGGAACAGCTAAGCTGAACTTAAAAAAATTATGAAGTGTTTTTGCTGGTGTTTCCATTTGAATTTATCTTAATAAAAAGTTCTCTATGCCAACTATCTGTACCAAGTTTGCAGTATTTTTGAATTTTTCTCCTAAGGCATCACAGTTGTTGAACTTTTTCTTGAAGCCCATCTAGCCTCTTGAAAAGATGGACTTTCTGTGCTGCTGAGTGAATCTGTTAGTTATTTAATACACCTTCTACAAGCTTGAACAGAATACTACCAAATTCAATGCAACAAGGTCAACATGTTCTTCAAGCGCTTCACGTCTTAGCAGGATTGGTGCTCATACAAATACAGGTGTCAAACCAGAAGTGGAAGACAAACACTGAACAAGGGCTACATTGTTCTTGAAGATTAATGCCTCTTACGAAGAAAGCGGGAAAAAGTTAAATCTCCGACTTGCTCATTTAAATGAATAAAACATTTTTACTTCTTCAAGAGCCCTTTCCTCCCTATAAACTGACACCTTTAGAACACATTTACATGTTCAGAATGGTTTTGAGATATATTTTCATCAATGTCAAAGGGAAAAAAAATTTACAATTTGTCCTATAAAACTTGTGAGAAAAATAAAGTGATGTCTCTCTTCTGGGGAAAGCATCACACACCTTTACCATCATATTGTTACTTGCAATTCCTATTCTTCCTCCTCATTTTTTTCAAGTACTTGGGTATGAAGATATTGAGATTAACTTATAATGCAGTGAATATAAACCACAAAATTATTTTATTTTGGCAGAGCTTGTGATGCTTTTTCTATGCTTTTACTTAGTCTATTTCAATTACACATGATCACCTTCTTCTAGAACTTTCCTTTAGTAACAGAGGCCTGTTAATCTTTATAGTGTTGCCCAAATTTTTAATATCACAAGAAGCTTTTCCATTTCAGTAATCTTTTATTATGAAGTCTTCAGAGATTTGCAGAGTTTGGTGTATTTTATACCTCATAGCCAATCAATTCTCTATTTCTCCTTTTGGACTCCTCTCATATTACTCTTTTTATCTGGAATTTGTCCTCTTATTCCTTCATTTTTTTCCACAATTTCCTGGCATCCTTCTCTGTGGCTAGTGAGTTCTGTATTTTGTAGATCCACACTCCTTTTACAAAGATCTATTTATAAAAGAGGGATTCAGAGCTGATCCTCACATTTCAAACTTCTATCATATCAGCAGACTTATTCAGGTTTTGAAAACATAACAAAAAGTCAAATAATTTAAAAAGTAATAAAAAGATGTGCCATTTATTATAGTAACTATACTACCAGAACCATCTTAGAAAATACTTAGGATTCACACTTCCTAATCTGATACCTTCCTATTTGGATCCTCATAAATTGATAGGCTGTCAGACACTTAATGTTCTAAATGTGGTTCACAGGATTTTAGTACACCAAACCCTACTGAGATACTTAAAAAAATACTATCTGTTTTTTCCAATGTTTACTCTTCACCCCCAGGCACCTTATGAAACAAAAAGAATGCAGCCATGCTGCAGAAGTCAGATAGAAGGATGAAAAGGAAAGGTGTGGTTTTATAAGAAAAGCCCCCTTTAAATAGCTTTGGTAAGGCAAACATTGTCTTGAATCATGCAGGACTGTCACTGCATGCCACAACACCCATGTTCTTCTCTCTCACAACTGCTTGGAATTTAACGCTGAAAGAAAATTTATTCATAGTGAAGCTAACAAGTTTTATTTGAAGACAATGCATTATATTTTAACTTCATGAAGATATGCAAACTGTGCACTCATGTAACAAAGCCTGCTAAAGCATAAGCTACTTCTACTTGGCTAAGCATCAGGAATAGCAGTGGTTTCTGGTTAATTCAAACTGCAGGAGCTAATAAGAATGCAATAGCATCTACAAGCTGTGTTAGTACTTACATCCAAACTTCCTTCACTTGTAGATGCAGAACTAAAAACATCCTCCTCACCACAATCTCTGTTCATCCTCAAGTATTCTTCTGTCTGCAACACAAACAAGTGTCCTACACAGCAGCAGCGAAGGAAACAAAACTGCAAAAACATACCAGAGCAAAATACCAAACCCCATCATGGAACCAAGACAAACTGTCTCAGTAGTGCTGGACCTGATTGCTGAGAATCTCTGAAGTAGTCTGCAAAATTCTCTGATGCAGGCAAGGAGCTAAGCCATCAGCAAAAACATTTAAGAATACAAAGACAAAATTCTTAGGCAAGGATAAAAATAGGGAGTAACTAATTCCTGTAATATCAGGGACCAGACTGCTAGTCTCTGCTGTACCCACAGACACAATTGAGCCAGCAGGGAGCTCCCTCCTTGCCATTTCTCCATGAAGGATTGTTTCTGTGTGCTAGCATGTACCTTACTTAAGCCTAGATCCCGTGATTATCTGCATAGCACCTCTGCTCTACTGATTGTTTATCAGTGCCAATTTGATCTGGATTTAGCCTCAGGCAAATGACTACATTTAACATAGAAAAGAAATGGAGTTCATGCCACCTTTATGGTTTTTTATACCAGCTACAGGAGAACAGAGGGTAACTGATCCAGCATAAAATTAGAATGGAAGAGAACAAGATGATACCTGATCTGGAATTAAGCCTGCCAGTACAAAGTTAACCAAAGAAATACTTTTATTAAATTTGTACCAGCCATGGGAGTAGGACTTTGCTTTCATTCTATGTCACAGTGGCTTCAATATTATGGAAAGGTTTTTTTAGAAGAGTTAGGTCTGGTGCATTGTCATACTACAATTACTGCTCTCAGTGAGCCAGCTGAAAAAGAAAGCATGTGCATGGCCATGGAAATCTGAGCGTAGGCCTGTAGTGTGCAGTGACATCTGATCCAGGACAGTTTGCAACACAGGCTAACACTCTTCTTTCCTTGCAAAAGAAATTGCCTTCTCCTTGCAAATGCCTGCACGTCTGCAGTCCTACTACTGTGCAGAACTTTGAACAATTCTTCCTACCAAATAGTTCTAATATAGAGACTATGCATGACCACATACACTCCTCACCACTGCAAATCACAATGCAAACAAACAAAAAATAGAACCAACTTAAGCTTTGTGGGGGAGTAAAAATGTAAAAAACCCATAAAGAGCAGAGTTTAGGCACCCTGGAGTTTTGATTCCAGGTCCCTGAAATCACAAGGCATCCCCATCATCTAATCCCTTCACAAATCTATCAAATCTTTCATTAAAAGAACTTTATTAATTTGCCTCTATCCTGCTAAGTCTGTTCAGCAGTTTTACTGCTGTTTTGGTTAGAAAGCTTTCACAATAGCAAGTCAGATATATTATGCCTAATTAACACCTGCTTGCTCCTGTGTGCTCTGCTATTCTTCAGTTTTCCGTAATTGTTCCATCAATCATATTTTAAATTCCCAGAGGTTGGTGAAGGCAACAGTGACTTCTTGCTTGACTAAACAAAATGACTGATTTAGTTTCTTTTCCTATAGAGTAATTGCCATTTGAAAGTAAGTGTCAATAAAGAAATGGCCAAGAAAAATCAATTAAGTTGTCAGAACTATCAGCAAGAAAGACTTAGAACTTTTCCTCAGATTTAGAAGCTTTTTCTCATACTTATTTTTACAGATCCTACTTTTTCCCAGGTCAAATACAATTTTGAATTTAATTCACCCTCAATGTCCTTAGCATTTTTTCAAAGTTTTATTTTGAAAAACTCACAGTATCACCTCCTTTGCTTTAATAAGCAAGAGAAAGAGAACAGAAAAAGAGAGAAGCTTGCAATCTTTGAACACATTTCCAACTCAACACATTTCCAACACACTGCAATAACCATTGAATTAGGATCCTTCATAGCAACTTTTGCTAAGATTGTAAGCATTAATACTTTAAAAGTTAAAACTTATCTGCTTCAGGTTAAAACTGCAAGGACACAGATTTCACACTCAAGTGCAGTTAAATGGAATGAGAGGACAAAGTATGATGCAGAAATTGGACGCTGTAATAATGTGTTGTTCCTTCCAGAGGAATTACAGCCCCACAGCATCCTCTTGAGGCTCAGGCTGAGATCTCTTGTTTACTTGATTCTTCTGAGGAGATACAGTATTATCACTCCAGTTATAATTTTTTCCCTTCTATATAGGAAGTATTTTCTTACAGAGGAAAAACACTCTGAAAGTGACCAACTTCTTATCTCATGTGTCCCTTATAAGATATTAAGAATATTTTAGTATCTATGAGAGAAATAAGGTTTTTTAACACAGTAATTCAAAATGTCCATAAAAGATTCTATTCCCTAGCAAAAGCTCCACAAATTTAATCATGAATAAAAAGGCAGACAACTGTGAGAGATTTTGAAAAGTCTTCACAGTTTTGCAGATGTGACTGAGATGATTGGATAAGTAAAACACCAGTCCATTAACTAGCAAATGTTTCTTTCTGCAAGTTAATCAGATATACATTTTGTAATTCCACTCCAAAAGCATTGGAGGGTTTAAACTAGAAAAAAGAAAGTTCCCTTTTTCCTCTGACATCCTAGAGTACTAAACACTTTACATCCAAAATCATTTATCACCAATATTTTTAGTAAGGAATGTAAAAAGTATGAAGTTAAAAGCCTACTATTTTTTCTAGGTTAAGTCAGAAAGTTGTTCTGTATTTTATTCCTGTGATAAACAAAATATTCTTCATAAATGCATCTCAACAGAATTATTTAATACAAAATTTCTTTCCTAAATATTTCAGTTTAAGAATACAAAGTTTAAAATGGCTAACATGTATCCCAGCAGACAATGATCCTTCAGTTCAGTATTGGAAGTTATTTCCTCTATACCTGATTCATCAGATTTAAAGACTTGGAGAAGGCAATGGAGTGACTGCACAGAGCTTCCAAGAGGTATAAATGCTTTAGAAGAGATTATCACCCATGCACAGAAGAGGTCATAAGACACATCTACTTTGTAATACAGAACAATTTAATTACATCAGTCCTTTCATAAATGTATTTTATAATGTGAGTACTACTAATAAGCAGACACAGAAACTACTGCCCTTTAACACCTACTGAACTCACTGCATTGAAAAAAAATAAAGAAAAAAGTAAATGATCAATATGTTTGACTCCTTCAATAAGTAGGCAATCTCTCCATCAGGCTGCACTGGTCACATATAGTTTATGCCCCAGTTAACAGATTACTCTCTGGAAGGAAAAGGAAGGCAGGCCAAATAAATGCTACCACCTACAGACATAACAGATCTGGAAAGAAATAAATTCTCTTTAGTGAGCAGTACACTGCTGGACACTTACCTTGCTGCTTCTTCTATCAGCATTAAACAATCCCAAAAGTCTTGTCTTTTCTTTCTCTATTGCATCACTGCTTACTGAAGCCTTTCGATTTGGTTCTGAAAACATTTAATGGAATAATTATTACATTTTTGAAATAAAGTTTCACAAGATGAGTACTTTAAAATGTGCTTGATTTATTTGAGTTGAAGATGGTATGGACTGGATTATCTAAGTAACAGCTAGATCCTGCACTTTGTCATCAAACTTTCATGTGTTCTTTGTATATTCCAAAATCTAATGGAATATCTAATTTAATATAATGCACTAGGTTTTTAACCACAACCCAGTGACTCTTATTAAAAGGCAAAACATGAGCAAATTGCTTATGACTTCAGATGCATCAGTTAATCTCATAGAGTACCACAATACTAAAAAACCCCAAATTTTTTAAAAAAAGATATACTAGTGAGTATCTTTAACTATTCATAGGTCTGACTTAATAATGTGAACTTAAACAAGATATTCTAAATGTGTAATTTGGATAAAGCTCTTCCCCCTGTTTCCAAGGGGAAAAAGAAGACCCTCCTCTTGGAAACAGGGCACTCTAAAATTTGAATTAGCTGATTGTGGTCGTCTTTCTTATCTTGGTGCTTTTACTTCAGGTAAGAAAAGAGGGGAGTTTATAGGTATTTTAGGTTGTAAGATCTCATATGTGTCTTCCTTGAACCTGCTTAAGAAACTGTATGAGTTCTCATGGCATTTCATATCCTTACAATTTCCCCCTTCAGTTTCTCATCCACAAGCTGGATGAGCAAAATGACACACTCATACATAACAGGAAACAACACTGCCCATTTAACACACAGATGATGAAGTGCTCCCAGTTTTTAAAATGAACTCTGCATAATATAAGTCTTTCCTCCTGATTCCAAGCATATCAGATTATTCCACTAGCATTCAAAAAGTTTAGTTCACAGGGAGAAAAATACTCTCTTGTAAATATTTGCTTAATAACAATTCAAATTCAAAATTACTTACTTGTTGACACAAAATAAAGTTTTACTACCAAAAAAACCTCATCCCAGAACTTCTGTAAACTTATTTGCATAAAATACAAAGTGATTTGCACACAGATCACTTTTGCATATAAACAATCTCATGTGTCAGAAGGTGTTAAACATATACAATGAACACAAAGGACAACAGGGAGAAACTATCCTTAAGAAAGGCTGCAACTGCACTGCAAAGAAATACAGTAATGAATTAATGCTTTTCTTAAATACTAGGCACTATGTTTACTGGTTTCTTGCTTGGGGCTGGGCTGCAATGAGATATGGATTATGATTCCTTTACTTGCATAGTCTTCAACTACAAACAATGCTAACATAGCCGCTGATCACCAACACTGTCGTTGAACATTGTGTAATCCCAATAAATTAGGATTTAAGTAATGCGTATAATATCATAATAATTAGTCTTTGTTCATTTGTGTAACTATTTCCTTAAATAAATATTTCATCTAGTGATGAAATGATCTCCACGTAAGAGGAAGCCACAGCAAGTAATGACAGAGGATTAGGGGGAATAGTGCTGCCATTAGTGAAGCCATGAGGCCAAGAGCTAAGATTTGCTCAATGGCTGCCACCTACTGTAGGTGGACTTTCGCTATAAAAATTTAAATAAGTTATCCAGTTTTACTTTGGTTGTGCTGTGTCTACTAGTAATGCAAAGAAATAAAGCTCATTAGAAATCAACCATACCTTTCTTGAGGATAATTAATTTAAGCAATGTATTAAAACAGACTCAGTAGGGAAAATGACATACTAAATACACACATTATCTATTTGACTGGAAGCAGAAGCACCAACAATCTAATCCAACCCCAACTACTGTAACAATTCAGAAGTCAGTATCTATTCAGTTACCCAATGTGTATGTATACATTTGGTATTAAAGTGCTTTGCTGCAAATAAATTAAAACCAGTGGAAGATCTCTCAGACATCAAAATTTTCTGCTTTTGCTACTGAATAAATTTTGAACCCAAGAGACCTTGGAAATGTTACTAACTGTGAAATTTACCTATCATGATTGAGGTAAACTGAACAGGCTTGGAATCTACAGAGATACACCACACCACAAAACAGTTAAATAGCAGAATTTGTTACTTGCTGGTATTTTAATGGATATTGCTGAAGAGACAGTATGCACAGAATGTGTTTGTTCTTAGTAGAAGCACAAGATACGTAAGCAACACTTTGGAAAGACAAAACAGAGAAAAATAGCTTGTTTCTCTACAGCACTTCACTCAACACTCAAAGATCTACCTACCAAACCCACATTACATATAGACTGAAGTGAAAGAGTTAAACACAGAATGAAGCTTCCTCTCAGCAGCATTATACAGTACCTCTATAGTTCAGAGAAGGTTCAGACTGAGTTTTTGATGGAGGAACTGGAAAAGTCAGGCAATGAAAGGATAAGAGAAAACACATTAAAGTTCTAATATAGCCCTTTAAAGCACAATATTCATTAATTAGTCCTAGCACCTCTTTTCTTAAGCATTACAGAAAAAATAGTTGACCGACAACACGTGCAGAACTGCTACTGAAGTAGTTTAGCTGCATTTGTATTAATTCCTGATTCAGTCATGAAGCTGCTTCAACTGCTAAATAGAATTAAGTAAGCAGGTGGCAGCAGAGCTACTCTTTTAATAATCTTTCAGCTCTTGATGTTTTCTGTTTCAGGCAAGGGAAGAGTGTGGAGTATTTCTAGAATCAGCTCTTACAAACAGCTTATGGCTTTCAGCACCTGTGAGACCTTACTTGTTAGTGAGAATGTGTTTTAAAAATATATTTTCTGTTAAGTAAACAGGCTAGATACCCATTCAATGCACAAGTCACAGAACAACTGCTACTGAAACCAATGGGTTTATTCCTCTTGGATATTAGAAGTGAGAACATTGCTGAAACAAAGAAAAAATTGCAAATTTTGTGTGCATTTACTGTTTTTGTCAGACAACATGGTGGTAAGAGGAAAGCACAAACGGTTGAATTATACTCAAATTCAGGGGGATTTTATCATAATGAAAAGAAAGGAATACCGAAAGGTTAAAAAAGAATAGAATATAAAAAAGCTGATGTAGAGAGGCAGCACATTATGATGTGTACATCTCTGTGGGTTCTTTCAACTCAATATATTTTGTGATAATTTGCTGCTATAATCTCAGCCCTGTAGTAAAGTCTTTGTTCTGACTGTATAGGCTACAACCAAATTTGAGGACCAACACTGTACCAGCATACATACCACCATTTTCATATGAAAGGAAAGACTTTACTGAAGGCTTATGATAATTACTCTCTAAGTTGTCCCTGAAGTATGTTGAATGAATCCTGTTGAATACACTCCACATTCAATATGTTGCTCCAAAACAGTTAGCTTAATTACAGTAAACATATCTTGAAAAAAACAAACATGCAATTGAGTTATGACATGTTGTCAGCCTCTTTTTGGAACATCCCAGCAATTCAAAATAAAAGGAGATATTTAGTTTACTTAGAAGTCTAAACTCACTGAAACTTGACTCGCACAAAGAACTGCCACTTATCAAAGGGTTGGAAAGAAGAGACAGAATGTCAACATAAATAAATTATTTTATAAATAAAAAATAAGCCTACAGCTCAGCACCTACAAGAATGACGTTATTAAACAATAAATAAGGACATTTACCATGCTGGAAGTGGTAGCAATTGAGAAAAACTGCAGGAGACAATTTTAATTAATATCACTATCTGACCTCAAAGGAAGTAGTGCTTGTTAATGTGTATTTTTAAAGTAGCTATATTTTAAAGCATATCACAGAATTATGTTGAATACATAATCAGGCTGATAAAACTCAACTCCAAGAAGCTGCTATTACAATTTTGCCTATGAGAAGAGAAAGTGAGGATAGGTAAGCATGAGAACAAAATTTTAAATACAAATACCTCTTAGCTCTTCTTCACTAAACCATCAATAACCGTGCTCTTTGAAGGAACGGTCTCTGATCCTGTCCAGTCTGTTTCTCATGAGCCCTGGTCTGCTGCCTCTGCCTCTCAGCTTTCACAGCTGCCATGACTATAGCATGTCTCTTCTTTCCTTCTCTCCAGCCCACAGCACAGGTAGGCGACAGACTCTGCCTGGATGAGACCCCTTGTATTACGTGCACCTCTACCAACAGCAGCTCTGGGACACAGAAAAGCTCCTCCTTTTGCCCTGCCCTAGGCCAACCTGCACCCTGCCAGAGCCCAGCCCAGCCTGGCACAAGGCCCAAGAGCATCCAAGGACGGCTGGGCACATTGCTGACCGGGCTGCTGCTCTGGGCACAGCTCACTGAACAAACCCGTGCTGCTCTCCAGACTGAGATCTCACGCTGCTGTTTCAGCTGGACTCCAAAATAATGGCAGCACAAATGCTTTTAATTACCCATAATATTGTTGCCACATCATAACCCTGCAGAGACTGCTATCAATCTTGGCTCACCTTTTTTTCTGTCCCAGGCATACAGCTCTTTTATCCCTAGCTCCTCCAAGGACTTGGTAAGCTCCAGCTCTTCCCCAGTTATGCCATCCCGCAGAAGAACAATGTGCTCTTGACTGACTTCACACTTCTCACAAATAGCTGGGATGATGTTGTGGAGAGGCACCTCTGGACTAACTCGAACCACAGCCTTCTGTGTCTTCAGGTAGTTCACTACCAGCCTCACAGATTTCTGCAGAAACAAACACAAACTGTCAGTCCCCCTTCTGTGGTGGATAGGCCATCTCACAATGAGAAAAGCACTGGGCATTTTCATGTTGTCTTGACTATTCTATGGCAAACTTACCCTACTTTGCAAAAAATAGTATTTCAAGGAATAAAATCTCAGACCTCGCTTTCCACTAAGAAGATGTTCACAAGAATACGCAAAGAAGTAAGAGGAGTCAGAGGCAAATGTAATGTAAAGGTTTACAAGTCCCACTCTGCAAAGTGGGAGAGTATAATTAAATATAGTTATTAGAATAAAAAAAATTCCAGCAAACATTTGGAAAATAACTACTTTTTAATCTTCACTGTATTGTGAAATACATTTATGATCAGCCTTCTCCCGTATCTTCAATGAAGATGGTGCACATAATATCACCAAAATAGTATCTCCACACAACCCCATTCTCATTTCAGCCATTACTGCAATTTCCATCACTGCAAATTTAAAATTTCCTAATCTTCAGATTTCCATCTCTCCAACCACATGCAACATACCATTTTGTCTAAATGTCTAGACTAGCCTCTACTAACCTATGTGAAAAACATTATTAGTTAAGTATAGTAAAGCAGGTTATAATCAATCCCAAGTCTTTCCCATCTAGTTTAAAGATGGAAAGATTGGAAGAACTGAAATCATAGGAATGGAAAGATGTTTCATGGCATCATTTTAGCCCTCCGGAGTACTGACCTCAGGGACCCTTGGCAGAGGTCGCTTTGCCTTCTCTTCTGGAATCTTCTCTTTCAGAAGAACTGTCTGTACATCCAGTGCTCCTATCAAAGTGTTCGGCTTGTAACTCAGAACTTGTTGAGTTCCCGAAGACTTTAGTTCAAGACTATGTTGAGATGGATTTAAGTGATACTGGCTGCATAAATCAACCAATACATCCATCACAGCTTTACTACAAGGAAGAAGAATTCACCGTTAGCATGCGAAAAAAAAATTGCTAGAAAATTTACCTCACTTTTAAGATGGGGGGATAAAAGACAACACAAGCTGTGGATACGCTTCTAGTTTACCATCTTTGGGAGGGAACAGTGCTAGTGCTTTGAAATGTTAAACAGATCAGATAAAATTATAGGAATTAAATATATTCACACTTCAGTGTCTGTTTATGAGCTCACAACTAACTATTCAGTATCAAGCAGACAGCAGTGCCAATCATAGCACTAACAGACATCAGCCAAGAGCAGACAAAGCATCTTATTTATTTCCAGACCACAGGTGACAGAATATTCTGAGTTGTAAGTGACTCTCAAAAACCCAACAAGTCCAACTCTTAAGTGAATGGTCCATATGGGGATTGAACCCACGACCTTGGTGTTATTAGCACCATGCTCTGACTGAGGCTCATAATCTAAATCCATACTAAATGTACTAAATCCATACACTAAATGCTCCAGTTCAAATCCCGTTCATTAATGTGAAGACAAGATATGAGTAAATTATGAACTCACGGTCTGGTAAACTCCACCTAGATTTGAACAATCACATAACCTAAAACGGAGTACTTTAATCTGGAACAAATGGTAGATGGGGCTTATTTTTCCAGTTTACAACTGAAATCTCCACATCCATTTGACACCAGCAATATTTTCCAGTACAAGAGATCCTGTCCATACTTATTTTGGTGAAGATGTTAATCCTGTACAAAACCATTTGGTTTTGAGTGTCCCCATTATCAGCAGTATGTCTTATGGCAGTATGATTCTGAAAACATGAGGTTTTAAAAGGGACAGCAACTGTCCCTCAGCAAAGAAATGCTCCATTCTGTGTCAAGAACTCAATATTTGCTGGAGCTTGATACTGCCTAATACAGCAGATATGAACTATGCTCCCCCACACTCCAGAAGTTCTCTAACATGGTAATGAACTTTTATTTTCTCAGCCTTCCCCTCAAAAATTCTGTAAAGAATCAGAGAAACCAAGTTTATTTAAAATGGTAATTTTTCTAAAAAGTTTTGGTTTCATAAACCAGTCTGTCACCAATAAAACAATGTAAGCTAAAAAAAAAAACTTACTAGCTGTAGCTGGAACCTACCCTATACTGTGGGATATCTGTCTTCTAGCAGAAGTGAAAATAAATGAACAGACAGCAAATTTGCCAACAGAACTGGCATTTCTTTTTATGTTTTAACTGGGAAAACCAATACAGATTCAAAATGCAAGTAAGTTCAAAGAAAATAAAAACTTCCACAGGTTATTAGCCAGCACCATTACATCTGTAGCTCAAGAATTACCCTTTAAACTGCAAGCTGTTGGCATCTGGGAAACTACTGTGTGGAGGGCTAACAATCTTCTTTCTATAGGTATGTTTTGGCCAACAGCTGCTCAAGAAGTTGGTGAAGAACCCTGGAGGGCTAATGGCAAAGGCAACAAAAATGGAAAACTAGAGCAATTCCTTATTACCGGGTAGATCACAGCTCTCCTCACGCAAGAGAAGAGGAAGGACCTTATTTAGAGTAACCTTTTTCAAGTTTAACTGAGTTACACAGTGTGAGCTGGAAAAGTGGCGAGCATGAAAAATTTGAAATAACATGACCTCACTGAAAAGGGAAGAACTCAGAAGATGATGACTGAAGATCAAATAAGGAAAACAGATGTCATTAATATGTATACAGCACCTCAGAACAGAGTGCACTGTGGCAACTGCTATCACAGAGAGCACAAATACAAATGTGTAGCATTTAAATCAAAACTGTATCCGCTCATTTCATGGTGACTCATTCTGACATTGTCTCCAAGTTGAAAATATCTGTTTCACAACCATGTTCAGTTCACATGCTACACACCAACAGACATTTATAGCTACTAGAGTCCAAACTACAGGAGAATCCCACCTACACCAGTATTTACATGAATACTCATTAAGCTGTGCCATGCACATGTTTTTAAAATGCTTATCAGTTCTTCTGATACAGATCTCAACTTGTCTGTTTACAGACATACTTCTTTTAAACTAAAATTTGCATGTGTTTGCTTTCCCTCAGCATTCTTACTATTGTTTCAGAGAAAACAAAATAAGCTGGCAGAGTCATAATCCATGGTGCCCTATGTGCTTGACATTTACATTTAGAATGGAACAGTAATATATTTCTGTAGTGCATAATACTGTGATAATTCATTCAAATTTGGACAGTTATCTTGCCTCTTGAAAAAGTATTTGTAAAGAGAAGATAGTTCACCAAAATAACAATTTATGATTCCACACATACACCACTGAAATTATAAAATATATTCAGCAGCAACAGTACCACAACTATAACAAAATCAGAGTCCACACCAGGCATCAGAGAAAATAAGTTACAGACAATCATGCAACTTGAACAAATTTGTCTGGACAATGAACAATCCAAAAATCCAGCCAAATCTGATGCTTTAACCTTATTGCTGATTACAAACAAGCATGTGTTAAATATAACACTTAAGGAAGCCTGCAACGTTCCAACCTGTGCCATCCTGCTCAGAATACAAAATTGTTCCATGAAAAGCATACCCAGCCTTCATCTGTACCATTTGAAAGTACAGCTGAAGCTTTTGAAAAAGCTTCAAAGCAAATTGTATGCTCTTTAAAAAATGTAAATTCAGGGAAAATTTTTCACAAAATTTCTGAATGCAAAATAAAAAAAAAATAAGTGGGGAGAGGAAAAGAGAGGAATTCCAGAAACAAACTTCAAAATTCTTGTATTTCCATCGATATAAGAAAGCTGTGAAAACCTTGAAATGAAGTTATTCATTTATCAGATTTCCATGGAACCAACTTGAAAAAATTTCTTTCCAAACCATAATACAGTTCAGCTTGATTTTAAATGGGAGTTTTATTTCAAGTAACTCCATGTATATTCTACACACAGAAGAGAGTCACCAAACATAGCAAGAGAATAGTAATCAACTAATCTAGATCAACTTTTCTTTCCAATCTTGGGCTGAATATGGCTCTTGGAAGATGCAAGGAGTCAATGCTTCCTTTGCTTCCATCTTGTTCCACACAGATCCCCACTTTCTATTAACCTGTCTGGACATCTGGTAGAGAATATACTCTCTTTTGAAATTCAAGCAGGTCTTAAATCTAAAGCTGAAATGAAGTTAAATATGGAATGAAGTTAATATAAGTTAAAATGAAGTCCTGTCTTTCTAACTACTCAGCTAAGAAACACCTAACTTTTTCATTTTAGTACAATGTTGCTGAAATTTTTGGTGGAGTGACCAAACACTACATAAAAGACACGAAAGGTTAATGACTGACAAATACTAGAGCACAGAAGCAAAATTGGAGAGAGAACACAATTTAGGACTCAGACAAGAAGGTCCATATGACTATTCTTAGCAAAGGAGAGTACTTTGGCTGTTTTGATATTTTGTTCCTAAGCTGTTTGACATTAACTACTTCGTCTGCAATACTTATCATGCTGAAGTTCTGATCCAGTTTGACCAGACTGCATGTTTTCTGCTGTTCTCCAGTAAAATGCAGCAGAGGCCTATGGTTTTTAGGAAGTATAAAACAAATGAGTTGTTTTGAGTGTGGTTTGGCTTAACCACCTCGGAGCACACAGATAAATCCATTTTAAAATACAGCCTTGTACATTTAAAATTAAATGTGCAGGGTAAAGTTGTATTCTACCAAACAAAAAGTTCTTCTAAATGCCTCCCAGTACCTAAACAGGCCTAGAAGAAAGATGGAGAGGGCCTTGTCACAAGAGCATTGGGTGATAGAACAAGGGGTAATAGTTTCAAACTGAAAGAAGGCTTAGATTAGCTATTAGGAAGAAATTCTTCACTGTGAGAATGGTGAAGCACAGGAAATGGCCCAGAGAAGCTGTGGATGCCCCATCCCTGGAAATGAGAGACCAGGCTGGATGGGGCTCTGAGGAAGTCCTTGGTGCATGGCAGGGGGAGTAGAACCAGATGGTCTTTAAGGTCCTTTCAAACCAAAACTATTCTGTGATTCCATGATTTAAAGAAAAAAATTGAAAAATAATCTTTAACTGGAAGAAAGAATCCTCTTTATTTAGGTCAATGTCAAATACACATTAAGAATCTACATTAGAAATTGACTAGAAAAGAAACATAATATTGTAAAGGGGTGGATGACCCAAAGTCTCTAATTCTTTCAATATTTGCATTTAAACTAGAAAATAGCATTAGTCTTTATTTTTGCATACTCCAAAGTACAGCAGGCACTTCATCAAAAGATTACAACTTTTTCTGCACAAACAAAAATATACACACTAAGTAGCAAGCTGTATCCAAAAAAGTTCAGGAAATGTGATAAATAAGACACTTATAAATGTTTTCTATTTCTTTTCTTAGCTTGCTCCTGTACATTTGGCTCTTATTTTCCACAAATGAGTAAGTCCACAAAAGGAGCATCAAGATGACACATGAGACAGAAGACTGTGCTTTTCGAGCCTTAGAACAAGAAAGGTGGAGAAGAGACCTTGCTACTGTCTGTAAATATGAACAGTAGGGTTACAGAGACAGACTCTTATTGACAGAGAACAACAAGAGGACAAGTGGCAAGAGACAAGTGCTGAATAAGAAATTCCATTTAGGTACAAGTAAACATATAATCTCCATAAAGATGGTCCCAGCCCTGGAAAAGAGGTGCAGAGAAACATTTTCCCTGAAGGTATTCAAACTTGCCTAGAGACTATGTGTTCCAGCAGCCCCTTCCAACATAAATTCGAGTACAAATTTTTTTCTTCCCCTTTACACTGAACTACTGTAATATTGACCTGACTCTTATTCAGTATTTAGTTCAACTGATGTTTAATCCTTTGGCCATGTTACCTGTTTATCTTCTTCTGACAATGCCTCTTTAATATTTTACCAACCTGGGCTGATTTCACACCTTCAATCTTTCCTTAGACACTGTTCTGTATGTTAAGCTACAAACCCACAATAAAGAGTCTAATACTGAGACTATGTGAGAATATTCTTTCTGAATTACTCTGTACTGAACTCTGTCCTCTAATATTTGCAGAATCAGACTACAGCTTTGGCTAGTTTATTACTACTTCTAGTGTCCTGCTTTACGGGCATCATATGCATGAGAGAATTGTGAAACATGTAAAATAACAGTAGGAGCAACAATTGTCCAGTTTATTTTCTGCATATTGGTCTGCCAAGTGTTGACAGCTCTAAAACAAATCTCTCTTAGCTTCAAACATCCCCATTTTTCTACAGTGCATTTCAAATACTACTGAGTTCCAAGCTGTGTTAATGTCTGTATCTGTGTTAATCAGGAAGTCCTCCTCAGTGCCACCAAGTATCAACAGAGACAGATGCATGATCCCTTTACTTACAGGTTACCCACTGAAAGTATTACCTCTGAGACTCACAAACAGAAAACTATTAACTTGGGAGCTTTTCCATTTGTTTTCCATCTAAATGTGTACCTAGCACCACCTCTCTCAGACCTGTTAACCATGTGTGTGGATGTGCTACAGATCTACATGTATAAAATGTGTAAGTGGCCAACGCTTTGCCTATAATTTCAGCACATCAGCTAGTGCTCACATACTAGTACAAACACAGAATAGCGTTCCCCTCCTTTTCAAGGGGAAGTAGGCTAGCAGTTTTTTATGAATACTTCTACATGTTTTACAGCAGAGTTCCCAGGGATCAATTCTTTCAAAAAGAAAACTGCTTGTTAATACTACTCTACCACTGCACACACTCCTTAATGACTCATCTTTGAACAAAAATCTGTGCAACACATTTTTAAATTCTCAAATTGTGCATTACAAGATGGCAATAAACTGTTAGAGAGACTGTCAGCATGAGTTAACTTATATAAATAAAATAATTTCAAGGCTCCAGATACGAATAAAATACCTTTAAAGAGTACAAACTTTTTTTCTTAAAGTACCTTCACAAAAATTTAATGAGAACTTTCTGCCCTCTTGCTGATATCTGCAGGAACTTCTTACATAGAGAACAAAGTTCAATTACAACATGTTTCTTTGCCTACATACAATGAACAAATTGAAAGATGTAATTTTTACTTTTAGCTCACTTATAATAATCTTAAGTGATACTAATTATCTACAGTATTTATATTTTCAAATATAATATAGTGTACTTCATTGTTCTGTGAACTGCTTTCCTGAAATTACAGAATCATTTTTCATTATGAATATGCCCAGGGCACAGATTTGCAAATTTTTTTGAAACAGAAAAATTATTTCCCCAGGGTAGCCAAAAAAGAGATTCTGCAGAATACAGTTTTAATGATGGCAACAAAAATAATGAAGATTTATAGCAGTATAAACAACAGCAGTTTTTTTCTGAAATGTCCTTCCATGATGTCATCACAGATAAAACACTGAGCAGGCTCAGTGCACTGGCTCTTACACTTGCTTCAAACAAAACAAAACAAAGCCACCACATTTTTTTAAATCCAGTAACTTCATAATTTAATGTTTACCCCTGAGTATCACTGTCTTTCATAGCTGTTTAGATCCCAATATCAAAACAATGCAAAGAGTTAAAAAAACCTGGGCTTTTCTACAAACCTGGAGACTTACGACAGTTCACCCCCTAAAAGTTTCAGATAATCTTGACATTATTATTTGTCACTATTCCACATACTTAAAAACAAAACCAGGGCTAGCATATAGAAAATTGTATCTTCCACTTGTTAGAAAGAACAGCATCACACATGAGGTCTGTTCACAGACTGATGCCACTGTAATACAGGGCTTATTACAGAATATTCTTTTCTCATTTCATAGCTTGTTAGGATGATGAATTCCCCTTTCTCAGTTTCCATCATTTTCCACTTGCCACAGCTGGCTATCAGTGTCACTAACTTCTCCACTCCAAGTCTTCCAGATAGCACTGGGTGGGGGTTAACAGCCACTGCCTAGGTTAGGCCCCAGTGATGTGCAGATTAGCACATTAACACAAGCAGGAATTTTACTGCCACCTAAATCAGAGGCCTAGATCTGTCATGCAGACCCTGGAGAGAAATGAGCACTTCACAGAAAAGAAAGAGAAAATTTTGGTTGCTTGCAATGCTTAATGAAGATGAAATAAATAACCTCACAGAAATTCATGAAGTTTCATATTTGCCATTTTTTCAGGTTTTTGTCTACAGAATAAAGACTCCAATAAACAAAACACTCAGTCTCAGTGTATGGGATACATAATGATAAACACTTGTGTGAGACACAGAATATTTACTACACAGGGACTTTCTACTTGTTCTTTGCTCCTGTAGCTTTTATATTCTTCAAAAGTCACATAGAAAGACAACTCTTATAGTGCTCTTGGACTGCTTACTTTGGAGGAAAAAAAAAGTTTCCAACCTTATGGCAATTATTTATGTCTCAAGAGAAAATGCTGCAGGAATATTAACCTCTTGTCAGCTTCCAGGTGGCTTGCATTTGCCATTGAAACACCACCTTTCTTTGGTATACAATGGCCAGTGAGTTTCATGTTCTATTCCACTTACCAGGCCTGCTCTCTTCTTTCTCTGATTAAGTCCAAATCGCCTTATAAAAACTCTATCACTACACATCTTATCTGAGAGCTCTAATAAGTACTACTTTCCTTTCAAACCTTTAGCATCACTGTGGGGTGGACACCCACATGTTGCACTTGTCTCCCAAAAATGGATAAGTGAAACAGAAAAGCATATGAGAAAAGCAGGGGGAAGAAAGAAGTCCCAGACACCAAACATCAGTTTATACATCCTCCTCAGCCATCAAAATGGGTTATGAGGGAAACAGTCAACACAGACTAATATATGAGACCAGAAAGTAGTTCTGCTGGAATGCAGACTAACTACTGTTGTAAATGCAGGTACTGAAAAGGTTAATTGTAAAATAAACACAGAATCTGATTTATCAATAGGCACTTTACATGTCACAGTTAAGATAGCCATGATACACAGAGTATCACCTCCCAGTATCAGAAAGCACCAGCCCATACAGAGCAACATCACTTTAAAAAGCTTCATGCAGCTGCTCTTTATTGCTGTTCAGCCCGAAGTTGTATACCCTGCATCTTATGTGCTTTACACCTGTGTGCCCTCTGCACCCTGAGGTGATCGGTCAGCACACCTCAGCACTCCATGTCTCATCACCTTCAGTGCTGCTCACCTGTCCTGCACAGCTGTAGCCCATTGGGGATGAGGCTCAGCCCCACTCCCAGTTACCACAAACTGTGTGCCTACACCTACATACCTTCTGAATATGGTGTTACACTTTCTACAGCTTCTTGACTACTCCTGACCACAACATTGTTTGCTATGGTTTCATCATAGTATTGTTTATATTTTTGAAACTTCTCTGTATTATTTCCTAAAGTAATGTCTCTCTCTCTCAAAACAATTTACACAGAAAGAATGAGGATAAAGAAGAGATCCCACAGTGAAGAGAATTATCTCAAAATTACCTTTCCAATACAATTTGCTCTTGATTGTACCCAGTAAATAACATGGAAAATCCCCGTCTCTTTCCATGGAAAAAAATTACACTTTTATATATAAAAGGCTTCCTAAATATAAGCAGATGCTTTGCTGTCTACACAACTGCACTGTAATTGTGAAGGAGGAATCTCTGAATGGGATGAATCATCCATCTTCCAAGCCTGCTTCCTGGCATGCCTCCAGGCACTCATACTGTCAGGACTGTCTGCCAGCAGCACCTACTTCCACTGCAGCGAGCCCACTCTGGACTGAGATGTGATACAACCTAAGCACAGCGACACTACTTGAAAGGGATAGATCTGTACATGTGCTGATCCACGGGGAAAACAGTGACACAACAGCAGCTAAATCCTTCTCGCCTCAGAAGAAAGGGTCCTTTATACTTGGCTCTCAGGACTCTGATGCAACAGCTGCTTAAAATGCAGAGAAAAGCATGACAGAGAAGCCCCATAAACTCAGAAGGACAGCATCACCAAGCATCCCATGGGGAACAAAAGGCTTCAAAAATGGGAGTTAATCAAAGCCTTACCTTCCTTCCACTGTGCACTTCTGCTCCATCCCACTGGGTAAAACGACTGTGAAGTCCACCAGTCTGTTTATCATGTTCTCCTTCATGCTCACAAGGTTTTGATCAGAAATTACAGATGTCTCTGCAGGTGACTTGGGCTCACTGTGAATTCTACTTGCTGCAGAAGGTTGATTTGGTGGAGGAGGAGCACGAGCTTTCATTCTTTTCCTTGAGAAAGAAAGGCAAGAAGAAAATTAATAATTTCTTCCAAGAAAATCCAAACACATTACTAAGAAATATATGTTCTTTTAGCCATAATCTCTGACTGTTTTAAAAAAGTTCCTTTAATGCAAGTCATTTTTTTAATCATTACCCTTTTCAGTGGAGTTGCACTTTTTTTTACCTCCTCTCTAAAAATACGCTAATTTTTTAATGATGCACTCACTCCTACTGTTTGCTTTCCATGCCCCAGGGCATGAATCAGTTCCATAATTAGGATATGATATAATCGTTTTTCTATGGAATATGAAGCATACTCTTATGAAGTAAGAAACAGAAATGCTGGGTCCAGTCCAGACCTGACTGAAGAAAGAGTTGTATTTACGTACATGAATGCTTCCTCCGAGTCAGAATGGCAGCAGTGGAAGCAGGGTGAGGTTTCATTCAGCTATATTTGGATTGCACAGTATTACTCTACTTGGAACATTGTCTCTTCCTCTGCTCTAAGTTAGTAGCATTAAATCTGGCTCATGGTACTTCATAGGGAAGCACCATGAAAAGGTCAGCTGTGAATGGTATCACCTCTTACCATGCAACACCAACACTACAGCTCTTTGAAAAGCACCCTGGAAGGAACTCATTCTTCAGTAGCAGGCTATGCAGCATGTGTGAAATACAGAAAAGCTGCATCAGCTTGCACCAAACAAGAAGCGTACTTCACAGAGATACAAACCCACCACAGACTTGAAGTTTACTTCTTTGGCAAGCTGCCAGACAGATAAGCAACATATGTGTGCTGTTAAACTTCTGAATAGCTGGCCTCATACCAAACACATGTCTGAGAGGATTAACTCTGATGATTAATACTCCAGTGACCTCTTCTGACTAGATTTATGCTTAGTTTAAGTCAGATTTTAGTGTAACAGATGGAAAAAGCAGTAAAATATTTACTCAGAAACTTTTGTAGAGGCCTACAGCCTGCATTTTCTTAATCTGCCTGCTTTTAGGGTGCAGGAAGAGATTATGATTCTTCACATGATTTTCACCCTGCAAACAACAAGAACTGAAGTCCAGAAAGAAAGAGTACAGAAAAAGCACTCTAACCCTTAAAAGCCGGAAAAGCTTACTGGTCAAATCAGCCAAGGACAAAACTGTGGTTGGGGGGGGGAACAAACCTGAACTGAAATACCAAATCAAACTCTTCTTTAATAAGAGGTAACCTCTATTCTCACAGATAAAAAGGCTAAACAGAGTTTGGATTATCACTGTAAGCTCCTGGCAGAAGAAAAAAGTAATAGCTTTATCACATTAACAAAAAAATCCAAACCAACAAAACAAAAAAGTGTTCAGAGGCAATTCAAACCCTCCATACTTTGTAATTAGTATTTGCATTTGACCAACAATCTCTGTGACACGTCTCAACTTGCAAAAATTCTTTGCTTCCTTGAAAATGCTCATTTCAGTGAGACCTTAGCAAGGCAGTGTTAAATCAGCAGTGATGAACATACTGCCTTTCCTTCCCTATGTGCATAACAAATAGCATTCTCTACAGATATGCAGGGCGGGGTACTAGTATAGATAAATTTATCTTTTAACAGAAATTTCCTTCAACATTCAGTTTTTATTCTATATACACTGAGTGAGGCATGAAGTTGTCAGTCACTAACTTGCAGCTCCTAAGCTCCTCCACATCGAGGTGGTAAGTTCAGAGCATTAACTACCTTGACTCTCCATTAACTAAACTCTTAATTTATTTGTCTATTGAAGAAAAAAAAAAAGAAATTGGGATTCATCTTCTCCTCAGATCCTTTTATGTTTAGCTACAGTTGTTATTTGTAAGCAGGTTGTGAGAGACATGGGAATTTTGCATACATCCAGATTTGTGGCAACACAGCCTTACAATCATGCAGTTTAAGAACTTCACATCAATTTACAAATCATGTAATTCCTGCCCTTCATAATATCAACTACATCACCAGAAGTAGCTATAGAACTACTATAAATGATAACTTGTTTATTAAAACAAGCTTTTATTTTTTGTTTTTGCAGCTTGTTCTCTAATGTGGGAGATAATTCCAACATATTGCATCTGACAAAGTACCAAAGAGGGTAGAAAGAAAAGAAGCAGGCAAGTGTTTTGAGCCTGGCAGAACTAGTTGCAATTCTGATTTAGCTTATAAATTCTAGATCTCACACTGAAAAAAGGTAGAAGAAATAAAGCAATTGTAATAAAATAACTATGAAACTGAAATAGCTGAAGCCATAGACACTTGAAACTTCAGGGAAGAAATGAAGAAAGACTGAGTTTTGAAGCTAGTGAAGGAGCTGGAAGTAAATTGGGACTATGCTACACAAGGTGTCTGTCTGTTCCGTGGTGATAACATAAACCTTCCTGAGGTTTTCCATGGGAACAGAAAAACAAGGTCAGACACCTTAATGAGAGTGTGATTTTTATCTTTTTAATATATTTTTTAAACTTTTTAAGTACTCATCAGCCAATTCTGCAGTTCCAGACCTTGTATAAAACTGCTTGAAGTCAGGGGTGAGAGGGGGGCAGTGTGCACAATGTGTCAGCAAATCAGGCATCACACCAACAGAAGCACCAGCCATACACTGACCAGCGATGTTCACTTTAACTCCATATAACATCTAACAATGCATATTCTTTTTGGCATTATGCAGACAGAGTCTTTTAGATACGACAATCCTCCTTTTGTGCAGAAAGGACAGGGCAGGTCTGTTTCCTTCAGAGACATCAGAGAAAGGAAAAGGGAAAACATTCCCACTGCAGTCTCTCTAACCTAGCAACAGTTCAGGTGACCTCATATGAACTTTTCCACAATAGTGACTTATACATATTTTCATTGTGACTGCTTTTGTGACTGAAATTCCTGTTTTTCAACATTTTCCAAATGACATATCTCAAATTATTTCAGTAAAAGCAGATCCCTCTTCAGTTCACATTTGTGGAGCGATATGTCACACTGATTTGCATTTTATAGCAAACTTTCTGAAACATCTCTGTAATAGAATGTAGCTCCATGAATTGCAGACTGAAATCCACAGATTTAGCTCTACCTTAATCTGACATGAGCAGCTGCTTTTTCTGACAGGCTCCAGCAACTGCAGTCAGAAGGTGCCTAGAAGCCTGTTAATACTACTGAATGTGACTGAGAAAAAGAATTCATCTTTCTCTGTCAGAGCAACAATGGTTGTAGAGGACAATACAAATCACTCTGCAATAAAAGCCTTATTGTTACCCACACTAAAACAATGCACAAAGAAAGTGAGTGATTTAAAAGCCTGCTTTAAGCATGAGAAGCAAGGGTACTTTCCATGCTATAACCACAACATACTATAAAAAAGTTGCATACCATTCTTCAGTGTGAGATAAATTCAACCTAAATTTAGTTCAACAGCCATCTTCTGTCCACAAACATCTTTTACTGTTCTCACTACTGAGATACCTTTTAAGACCCTGTATCAGGTCCTAGTCTACAGGAGAAGTTACAAGTGGGAACACTTCAGATCTATGATCAAGTTTAACTCATGGTTACACAAATGCTTCCATCCAGTCCTTGAGACAAAGACAGTGAAAACAAGCACTGATTCTAATACACAAATGTACAGTGACTTTTACTGAGGCTTGAACTATTTATTCTTACTTAACTGTAAATGGTAAAAAAATACATTTAAGTCATGAAATAATTAGGCAGAATATATAAATCAACTACCAGCACTGTTCTCAGTAACAGCACAAGGTTTCTCAAAATGGAAAAGGAAAACCAAGGAAAACCAAGGAAACTGACCTGTTATGGTTACCACTCACTAGTAAGATCAATATTTCTGTAGTTCAGCACAGAAGAAATTCAAGAGAAATGAAAAGAAGTTTCATCAGATTATGAACTTCAAGACAAGGTAATACAAGCCCTTTGGACCTACAACCGATTAATATATAACTACCAAGTAACAGTATGTAACCTTGACTTTACAATCCTATCCGAGAAAAACGCGGTGTATCTTTTGAGCAGCACCGGTCCTGGGACTTCCACGCCCAGGGCAAAGCTATGCAGAGATTGCCTTTCTTCAGGTAAGGTCTAACACACACACACAAAGAAAAAAACTGAAAGTAAAACAATGAAATGCTACCCATTTCCACTATTCTCAATAAATTATTCTCTCCACCCTGCAAAACAAAGGCAACTTAACAGGTATTGAACAGACTTCATTCCATGCATGTCAGCAAAACTTTGGCAAGTGCTCCGTAATTCACCAGTTTGTAGAATCTGGTCCTTTCTATGCAAAATTTCTCTCTAACTATTCATTTTAAACAAGCAACAACAACAACAAAACAAAAAAACAATAACCAAAAAAAAAAAAGGCACAAACACACACACAAACTGCAGAAAAAAAAAGGAGAAAAAACCCCAAGAAACCTTAAAAACCCCACCCAACAACCAAACCAAGAAAACTAATCTAAAACAAAACAAAACCTCAGCCATCCCTTATCACAGCACTATGGGAAACATTCATTTTTTATGCAAGGGCCAACTAGCACAGTCTGGTCAAGTCAATTTGCAGTCTGGTCAAAAGGCTCAAACAGGTGCAAAGGGTTTTTCTGTGACCATTATGTATAATTCATCTCATCAGGAGAAACAAACTGAGCAATCAAGTGCTCAGTGATGAGAAAATACAGACACAGCATCTCTTGGGTGAAAACCAGGAAACATGGGAATAAACATTCTTGATTTTCAGGTGATTGGACTCCTACAGTCTTTTGAGGGGAAATCTGTGTAAATAGGCAAGAAAAAAATTATAGATTAGTATGTTCATTTGCTCCCTTTCCCCTGGCAACCTGCACAGAAGAGTCAGAAGCCTGGCCCTGAGGCACACACCTCATACTCCACCAAGATGCAGCAAGGTAGAAGTCATTCATGTTCAGTGATCCAACTTGTGAAGGAGATATCTTTCAGAACATTTCCTTTTCATTCTGTTTGTTGCTTATAGCAAAGTAAAGACAACCTAGAACACTGGCTAGGAAAGGAACAACCACTTTATCAGAATAAACAGCAAGCTAAGTTTCCTCTTTGTAAGTAAAATCCTTTTAGCTTCTGATGCAGCGGCTCAGAAAAATTGTAACATACACAACACAAATGTAAAGGAAATACAAACAGATCAGCAGCAAGATAAAGGCACCTCAAGAATTCTGAAAATGGAAACCAAAAGTCAAACAAATCTCAGAGAGACTGAGAACAGACTGCAGAAGCATGATAATGTTCGTAACGACTAAAGAGGCACAAATTCAACCAGACGCCCTTGCAGGAGAAACTAGAACTCCATTCCACTTTGCCATCTATAACATTTAAATTATCCAGTTAAATTAAAAACAAAACAAAAATACCAAAGAACATGCTCAAGTTTGTCTATCATAGGCTAAATATATCTATTCATTAGAATTATGTACAACACAGGTATTGTAAACTTTTAAATGTCTCATATAGGTTACAAGTCTATAATGTATTACTATTGACAGTAACTTGTTTCCAATATTATTTTAAAATATTTTGGTAAAAATAATTATATTACACAAATATTACATTTTCTAAAGAGCTGAAATCTTCATCAGATTCTAAGATGGAATGAACTAGATTACTAGTGGATATGACTCAGGCAACAATTGGGATTATCTACTTAATTTTTAAAATAAATTGCTGCTCTGTTTTAGCAGTTTTTAGTCTGAATTCCATGGCTACTATAGTATATAATTATTTTATGCTTTTCTCTTTTCAAACATTTATTGGGATTTCATATTACTTGTAAAAGATCACTCCATTTTTAAGGCAGGATCACACTGACAGGTACAATGAAAATGATTTCCTTGCAGGCATGATAAAGTCACCCAAAATAGACAAGAAAAAATAATTTGTTTCTGGCAAAGAAATGAAAGTTATTTAATTATATTTTTGATCTTCCATTTGATTCTACTGAAGAGAAACCCTACAGCTTTATGTATTTCAAAAATAAAGTTTCTATGCCAGAAGAAAAGAAAAAGAAATAAAGACCAGAAGCAAATAGAATGAGCACATGTGTAGAGAGGAAGTAGGGATTGAAGTATACAATCATGGTTGCCCAAGGGTGAATTTAAAGCAAAATAAACAGAAGTCAAGGTGAGATGATACAGTTTAATTGACGTAGTTCCTAATATTATCTCTCTAATTTCAAACTTTTCACCAACTTAATCTATCAATCATTTAAAAGTGTTGGGCTGCAGTTTTCCAGTTTTGGATGTGCCAGTGAATAACAGTTATAAAATTTGCTACCAGAGGCATCCCCCCATATATATGACCCATTTCATGAGAGGCTAAAATGTGTCCCAACACGCAGCAGAGACCTAGCCACTCTGGTCCTTGTGAAACATGGCATAGCTGCTGCAGAAGAGAAAACAGGCTTCTGCCCAGCCAGGACTCCTGCCCTGACACAATGGAGCTGAACTGCTGAGGGCTCAGCCTCTGACAGGAAAGCTAAATCATCTCTTAGCCTGTGGCTGGTATCCTCAAATAGTCATGTTTTTATACATCACCCACACTTTTGATTAAGAATCACAGTGTACTATCTTCCAGCAAAAGCTTAATTCTCCTTCCAGTCACTAAGGCATTCCCTCAAGATCTGGTACAGAGCAGCTGACACAACAATTGCACAACATGTTCATTTTTAGGGCCAGAAGAAGCCAGAAACACTCTAACTTGATGTCCTGTAGTGCATGGGCCATGCAGCGCTCCCCTCTGCTACTTCCGAAAACCCTCTCTCGGAGTGAAAGCAGGGATGGACCTGGACACGGGGTGGGCTTTAACTGATCAAGGAATAACACTGGAACCTTCCAATGTTTTTACACTTAGCAACCAGAGCCACGCCAGGGAGCCCAATAGGTCTACCTGTACCAGTTCTCAAAAAAAAACAGAAGACAAGCCCTAAAGAAAATATTTTAAAAAGCAGCCAAATCCCCAGATTTGGGTACATGCCCGCTGCAGTAATGAAAACACTGCCTGAATAAGCACTGTAAGGTCTGTATCACTAATAGCTGTATCATAGGACTTTTGAGATACCACCCACACGTTCAGTGTGTGGCAAAGACCACACTACGAGCTGGTGCCATGCTGTACAACTCCACTGGGTTGCACATCAGTAAAGAGGAATGAAATGGGAGAGCAGTTATCATTATTTAATTATTTACCTAATCTGCTGAATCACATGCTGAAGAAAAACAGAAGTCTCTGGTGGTTAAAGGCAAGCAAGCACAGGTAAGTTCTATTTTGGAAAGGTAAAATTCTGCAATCTAAAATACAGTGATATCACATCTCTCAGTCAGAGATACACAAATAGTTTTAACTCTTTATCTTGGGATATGTGATCCAAACAAAATGCCACCAACATTTCATGCTGGAGGATGGGTAAAAAGCTTCACCTTCAAAAAAAAGTGGTCTGGAAAAGCAAAGCAGAACAACAGCACTCTATGTAGGGATGGTGAAGCTTTGCTCTTTTCACAACAATATTTGCCAGAAGTGAAGCTGCAGGTGAACTGAAACATAAATACAGGCAATAAACATTTAGGCTTTAGGACTCAAGTATGTTTAACCATCACCACCTCAACTAAAACTCTTTGCCAGTTTCATGCCGACCAAAATCAAAAGATTGCTGTTAAACTGCAGAGAAAACAGTAATGCAGTAGTGCAAAGCAGTGAACAGTATCCCTACCAGTATTTTTGACTTCTTCCTTCATTTTCCACAAATTCACAATGTTTTTTCCCCATTTATCAAGTATTGATCAATTAGTCTCATTCCATTCTAAGCAACAATAATATTAAAATAAAGAAAACATTTAAGGAGAACATCACATTGCTTGTGCTCAGTTGAAATATTATCCAGTTCCTTCATCTGTGACTATATCAGACTGTTTTGCATTGTATGCTTCAACGGGAAACAGGAACTCTACTATTTTTATGCTATTGACACCTAAGCATAATGGCATTAGTTAAAAAACCAAACCAAACAAGCAAAATGCCAAAGTCATCCATGCTAACATCCCAAATGTACTTAAGAGAGAAAATCAGAATACTGATGCTTACACTGTAAAATGCCCAAGCCCTATTACCAGGGCACTCTGTTCTATTCTCTGTGCTCTCAAATCATCACTGAGCTGTTAAAGATGTTCAGTTAAGCAGATAGCAGGCTACAACCACGCAGACAAGACACTTGCACATTGAATTCTCTGCAGAGGGCAAATACTATGGCTGAAGTGCGAAAAACATAAGGTTAAAATCTCTGTCAAGACAACTAATGAGATTTCTCAGCATTATTCATGAGGTTATAGTCAGGTTAATTTTGGTTAACTGGACTCTTACTAACCATGCTCACCTGTGGAAAAAACTGTCATGAGACAAAGCAAGAGTGTTTCCAAGCAGGCTGGAAGCACTGCTGGCCTTCTACATGTTGTGGGTAAATGGGCATCCTTCATATGCACTCACTCTGCTACCTGTCAGCTGTGGTTTTGTGAGGATGCCACAAGCCCATGATGAGTTCTCTAGGTTTGGAAAGGTACCTTGCCAGTTCTAATAGGCTTTACTAACACACAATAGTCTTTATCATGCTTATTAACAGTGAATCATGTCAGTAATGAGCAGATGATTTGTTTCTAGAGGGGTCAATGACTAAATGTATGGTTTCTCAAGCCTGAGGCTATCTCATAAGCACTTGTACTGCATGTTATCCCTGAAATGATAGGTGCTGTTCAGATTTCAGTGTGGTTGTCCTTTCTTAATCTCTTATCAATAATCACCTTCAATAAAAGTTTATTGCTTAGCAACACTGATTTATAAACTCTCCTGTAGTGACTTGCACTGTCAACTAACTTGTAAATTCAAGGTGCATTTGCACTGCATTTTTGAGAAAAGGTATCCCAGATTGCACTCTATTTTTGTACTCACAGACTTTTAACTTCACTGTCACTTACTGTGAATCACTCTCTAGAGGCCTGAAGACCATAAATTAGTGCTCCTTGCAGTAAACTTGCCTTATTCCCACAGAAGATGGAATAGTTTGGAAAGAAATAAGGAAAAATAATATGTATAATTAATGAAATACTGATGTGATTTTCTGTGCTGGCTAATTCTTAAGTTTTATAATATGCTTAGAAGCTAGTGGGCAATTCAGTGGAAAACCACTAACATTACTACAGAATATTATTCCTACTAATACCCGTTTCAACTAGAAACAGCCCTAAAACAGTGTCCCTCTGAGGTGCAGATGGGGAAGTATTGTTTTGTATAATTACCTGCTTAAATCGTTACGCGCTGGTGAACACTAACCTGTTACTGTGAGCTGACAGATCATCATTCCTCATTCAGTGACAATGCTCTAGGAATACACAGCTGAAGCTCATTTCATCTATTCACCCTGACACAAACAGATCCCACAAAACAGGCAGGCAATGGTCATTAAGGGAGACTTCAGAATTACACCTGTTATTCCACCTACTTCCACTCAACAGTCTGCAAATGGTGACAAGATCACTGATACTTCAGAAAACCCTGTTGTACCAAAGAAAAGAATGCAGACAAAAGTTAAAGGCTCTAACCAGAGTAAAGAGGCATCCTGGCCCAGTTCCAAAGCGCCCCTTGGACCCAAAAGGCTTCTCATAACATTAGAAAAATATACTTCCAAGAATTAAATTAATAAAGAGCAACTACCCCAATGTCTTTACAGGCTGCAGGCTAGAAGGTATCTCTGTTTTTGAAACCAGGTAAGTTTCTTCAGCTGCAAAGATCCAGGCAGGAGATACACAAAACACAGGAGGAAGGACTACAAAAGCCATTTACTTTCCAGCTTTCCTTGTGCTCTCCTAAAATGGGAAGTGCCTCTGTGCTTCCTCTCAAGTTCACTTGCCCTTGGAGAAGCACTTGTGATGGTATCACAGCTGACTATATCAAATCTCCTGGGGCAGAGAAGGGAAAGCTGTACCCAAGTCCAGTGCCCACTGTTCCCCATATATTCGAAAGTCCACATCTGCTGACATATTGGAAGATAAGCAAGATGACAACTTACCTTGGATTCCCTGATCTAGAAGACAAAACTTATTAATCTACTCTATTTTTTTTTCATCTGCAGTTATTCTGTAATTCTATCTGGAGAAAACTACATGACATGCAAGAAGGCAGCACCTGAACTACAGGGCTGATAAGCTTCTCTTTGGAGTTAGAAAAAAAAAAATCCACTAAAAGATCTAACAATGCATTTTTTTGTGAGATACAATTTACATTCACTCACAGAGAAAAAGAATCAGAGATGTCAGGACATTTCTTATCCTCCCTAACCATCTTAATTAGCATTTATAATTCGTTCTTAATACATGCTCCATCACACAGAAAGGAATCACATGCAGCAGTACATTACATGAAGGTTAATGAGACAAAAATGCAGTGTCAATGAGATAAAGAAACACCCAACTTTGACACAACAGTCTAAACTGTTTCCAGACCCTGTACTTCTTGGATGCCACATGTGCTTTTATCAGGAAATCTCACAGCTTCAGCTGACTTTCTGTGTACTTTTCTGGTGCTGATTTGCTTAATTAAATTTCTTATTAGAACCACAAGTATTTTAGTTTCATTTTTATGATATTATCTTATTTCGAAATGACACAAGAATCAAGTACTTCTGGGTTTAAACTAAAATTCCAGTATTTTGGTTTCTTAAGAGCAAATCATAAACTTAAGTAAGAAACCCCACTCCAATTCTACTATGCAGGTGAGAGACCTACATTAATATAGAAACCAGAAAGTCTGACCAAAAGGGATACTGCAGATGTTAGCACACTTACAACACCAAACAGGAGAATTCTGAAGTGTGATCCTGATTTATCAAGTAAGAAAATAAGTGTTTAAATGATTTTTATATGCCAATAAACTCATTTTTTAGTTAATTTCTATTTAAAATTCTGTTTAATATATCCTGTAGGCATACGTGTTACTTAATGGATTTTAAATCTCTCAAAACCAAAAATGATATAGGCTCCATGCAGTGCAAACTAGAGCACATTATGAAGAAAATCTTGATAAATCAGGCATGTTAACACACCCAGACAGTATTAAATGAGAGAGGAAGGAGCCAAGTACCCTCCCTCTTTATCACACACATTCAAATCAAGGATGATTATTGTGGGCATTTTACTGATGTGCAGCACTGGCTCAGGACACAGGAAACAGGCAGGAGTTAGGACCATTATGGACTTTACTGAGTAAAACCAAGACTTTCCTGTTAGCAGACCAGAATCCACAGGAAAGGCATTACATGTCATCCATGAGAAAACATCACCAAGAAACTGAAGGCATCTGCTGGTGAGGAGCTTTAAATGCTGCTCAAGAGATAACTCAATGCAAACATGCTTGAGGCTGCCCTGTAACTACTGATGGGGCATCTCAGCAGTGATTGCAAGATTTTGTAGACATGTCTGAGCCAGCTGCACACTCAGCAGAGCCTACAACACCCACACAGGAAGAAACTGGATATATTAGACTACCTTATAACATGAACTGCCACAGTTATAAGTTATACAGAAGTGGCAAGTGGCACAAATACTTCAAATGCAATCAACAAAAAATGGTGATTTAGAGCTGGACTTTTAACCAAGAGTCTTCCATCTCCTTGTCAAAACCAAAGAAACAGCAGCATTAATGACATCCAATTTCCTCCAGGTTCCTTATCTTGTCTGAACTACTTTTCATATCAAAAAGGCTGACAAGCCTCACAAACTCTTCTAAGTGCTGGAGCACTTAATGACTGTCTTCAACTCTGGACCTTATCCTGAAGCTGTCACCTCGCTGGTTACAAGGCCTCTTCTCCCTACCAGCCACCAACTTTCCAGACACATGAAAAGCTAGTACATTAGCTTTTCTTTATCTCTTGTCAGTTAAACTGAAATCAAACTAACAAGTGAATAAAACAATTACTAAAAATAAATACAGGCAAAAAGCATAATGAAATAAACTTCATCTTATATTTACCACTGCATGGCCACACAAGCTGTTGGCAGACTCTGCTGAAAAAGGGTGTCTGTCCCATCTGAAAGCCCCTACCTGGCAACAGTGAATGAAAATACGAGTTTGGAAGTGTTTGACTAGAGTTTCCTCCCCACAACTGATGAAAACCAGAACAAAGGTATCCTGGACTCAATTAAGTCAGTAGGACTTCTGCCACTGATGCTGCAGAAAGCCAAGTTTTCATTCTGGCAGAACCTCAGCAGAGCTCAGTTTCACGTCTGTGCTGACAGCCCCACTTGCTGGCTCCCCCAGTGAGAATGCAACTTCCAGGTACCAGGAGAATGAGGAGCATCAGCAGCATAGCACCTAGAGAAGCTGTGGGAGGTGGAGAGCAACTACACGGTACTGCCCTGGGCACCCAACCAGCTGCTTTTAGCTATGCAAAGGCACAGCTCTCTTAGATGCTCTTACTACGTCTTACAGAAAACCAGAAGAATACAACTAAGGTATTAAAAAAAAATAAAAGGAGAGAGAGGAAAAAAAATCAATTAAAAAAGCAAGCAAGGGTATCTTCATGTGTTACCACCCTGACTTTTTACCATTTCCGACTCTAAAATGAGTCAGAGAGGTCAAGGAAATCTGAGGACACCAGATTAAGTCAGACCTGCCACACCACAATTTCCCTGCCACCTCCTCTGAAATAGGAAGGCCAGTGGCATAGTGATAATTGGTGAAATTACCAGCATAGAGAGGGCACTCCCTGAGCCAGCACCTAACAGTTGCTCACTTGACACATGTTGGCACTCTGCTTCCCAAAGAGAGATGAGAACACTCAACTCAACTGCTAGCAAGCAAACCTAGCATCCCCTCTCTTGCTTATTTGACTTCCCAGAAAGGAAAATCCTGAATGCAGCCTAGAGAGCCATGTTCCTCCAAATACATCTCTTCTGAGCCCAACATAAACTGCAAAGCAACAAGGCAGAGGAAACCCAGAGCTACAGCTACCAAAACAAAAGTGAAGGGGTTTGTCTCCCTTGTGTTCTAATTCTAGCCCTGAAGAAAAAACAGTGGTGCAATCCAAGTTATTCCTGCAAGCTCAACTGACCCCTGTACTTCAGGATAAATGCTCACAACAGCATGGGAAGGAAGGGTGCACTCTCCTGCTAGGAACACAAAAGCATTTCCACAGCCACAGTTGTTGCACATCATAATTGACGAAAGCACAGGCCTGCTTCACACCTTCACGTGACATGCAGCATGTATATATATGCGTTATTATGCACATATATCTGATGTAGAGAGAATGCTATCAGGCTATATGCCATCATTTCTGCTTCTGAGTCAGTAATATATGAAAAGAAGGACTTAACAATATACAAATTATATTCACTGTTTAGATTCAACTGCTTCTGCACAGCACTGCTTTATCTTCCATCAACTTCCTCTACAAAAATATGAATAAAGAAATTATTATAGACATCTACGACACAGGCACAAGCAGATCCTGTTGATCATTCCTTGTTCCGCTATGAAAGGATGCCACCAAAATGCTGACTTCAAAGCAAGTACATTTCCAACTCAGATTGCAGTTGCCCCAGGCCTCCTAACAAACTAAATTCAATCTCGCAGCATCTGGGAACAGATCAGCCAGCGAAAGATAAATGTGTTTAGGAAACTGCTTGACCAAACATTTTTTTCCCCACCCTGAGTAGAGGGTGACAAAATTATATGACAGAAATATTACCATGAGATAATGGAAGACACGAGAGATTGTAACCACTTGTAAATCATCACTATCCATGTTCAGAGCCCATGAAACAGACATGGAGGCATTTGTGCACCGTGATCTTAAACTGTGCCAGGGGAAGTTCCGGCTACACATTGGAAAAAAATTCTTCACAGAAACAGAAGCCCATTCCAATGGCTGGGCATTAGAATGGGCTGCCCAGGGAGGTGGTGGAGTCAGCATCCCTGGAGATATTTAAAAAAAGACTAGATGTAGCATTCAGTGCCATGGTTTAGTTGATAAAGTGGTGTCAGGCCTTAGGTTGGACTTGATGATCTCTAAGGTCTTTTCCAGCCTAGCTCATTCTGTGATTCTGATGGTGTCATTTGTTGGCTATAATGTAAATATCACATCCTCACAAGAGGATGCACTTGATTTGACAGAGCAGTTGGTCTGTTGCGTCCAGAAGCACAGTAACAGAGTACACTGAAGGTTTCACCTGGCATGCAAGTGTCAAAACCCATGCTCACTGATATCAACAATCACATATCTTTGTGTTTATTATGAAGCAGCAAATGAATGCCCAGAAGCAGATGCCCCCTGACATATGCTTGACATCAGCAGCAAGAAGTCCACCTTGAGTGAATCAAACCCTTCCATGTACTCAAGCCATGCATGCAGGCATTAGCCAAAGTATTATTTGCATGCAGCCCCATTTCCCTGTTAATATCTAAAGACTTATAAATGCATGAACCTTATTCAAATTATGCTGACCATGCTGTTGTTAAAAGCAAGCTATGCTTTATCACACATGTCCTTGACCATAGGATTAAAAAAGCGTAGGAAGAGTAAGAATTTCATTTCACTACTGCTTCTTCTCTCAAAGCAAATAACTTAAAAATTTAATCTCTGAATGAATACCTGGCATGTTGATAGTCTTGGCAAATGACAGCTAAATTAAACATATATGAATGGTGTCACATAACAAGTTTAACCACTTATTTTTAAACTTGGAAGAGACTGAACAATTGAAAATATCTGGGTTGGGCTTATGAATTCCACACACCCTTTTTTTTGTGCACTCAGTCTGCATAGCTGGTAGAAGAAGGTGGCATGAAATGATGAAAAGAAATCTGAAGTTTCAGAAGAAATTTGAAACAGAAAGGAAAAAAAGCCAAAGAAAAAAAGGACAAACTTCCTATACTAGTGATATTAATGAGCAAATGGAATTTAGCTTAATATTGCTTTTCATTTCTGCTGCAGAGTAGGATGGAACAGCCTTAGGATATATAGAAAACCCTCTACATATTATATTAATATTGAAAACTTAGTGGTAGCATGAATAGATAAAACACATAATAAAAATTACATAGCCTAACCCTAACCTCACTCAGCAGATTCTCCATTGAATCAGCAAACTTATACCCACAAAGAACTGCTGTCAAGTAGACAAGCAGTGTGGTTTGTTGCATTTCATTACATGTATATACAAAATCAAATTTCTGTCAATCCCTAAACATCTTCATTGTTTAAAGAAGAAACAAGTGATATTAAAAGAAGTCTTATTCTGATTTCATTTGTATTAATAAGAAACTTTTACAAGTAATTATTTTTATCACCTTGCAGTCTCTTCTTCAGGTACTCTGAAGAAAAGACACAGACATATACAGCTCAAAATGTACCTCCAAATATTTTCCTAGACAGTCTCTTGATATAAACTGGGGAAGGGGGGAGGGGGATGAGGCAAGAGAAAGACTAGTTAAAGGACAGGTATACAGGTTTGCAGCACATCTAACAGGAAAGGTGGATACTCCTCCCAATGCCCAGCTGGCAGCTGCCAGATGGGCTCATCCCATTCCTGCACAGGGGCTGTCATGCCCTGCTGTGGAGCCAGCTGGAAAGGCTGTGTCACTCCTCACTGGGGCTGCCTTACCACCCTGCCAGTGATGCACTATACAGTGAAAAATCAACAACACCAGCAGAAGTGAAGGTGCTGAGAAGAAATGTAACTTCACATTTGACTTCTCCATTTCAGGAACACTGCCTGGGAACCACAGCTGAGGCACAAGCAGAGGCTGCTGGACAGGAAGGTTCCATTCATTCCTCTGCTGCAGGCACATCTCTCTACAACCCAGACAGACCCCTCCACCTCTTCAAGCTCATCCAGTTTGTCCTTCTCTGGAAATATGCATACTACTGCAAAGTGCTCAGACACCATGGAAGAGGAGAAGTGTCCTGACAACATGTCCAGTGACCTGGGCTGTCCGAGATCCAAAAGTGTCTTAAGCATCAGGCTGAGTGCAAGAAGCCTTATTGAGAAAGCCTTATGTGAGATACAGCCTCTACTACAGAAGAACACCAACCAACAGGGTGTGGAAACCAACACCAGCAGATCTCACTAAATTCCAGGTTCATGCCAGACCCAGAAAGGCTACGCAGCAAAAATGACGCAAAACTCTCAGGCCAATACACCTCTCCCCACCCTGAGCAACCCAGGCAAATTCACTCCATGTCAAACACAGGATGTGCCTTATGAAACTACACAAGAAAACTATGAAGGCCAATGAGAAACTTCACCTGAGATGGCAGAATTCCTTGTCGTAAGGCCAGCAACACGGGATCACATGCTGCCTCAGGTTTTGGCAAGAGGGCTTCAGTCTTACCTTTGTCCTGCAGCTTTGGCTGGCAGTACACCAGAAGAAACTTCAATCACACTTTGAAAGTCTACCATTTAAACAAGCTGGACCTCTTCTTTAATTAAAATGAACTCACAAAAATTCCATTAAATACAAAGATAAAATAAACCACACAAGCACCCAGTAAAATATAATATTTAAAGAAATAAACAGCAGTTTCTTAAATCCAGCTCAGGGAATGCTCCTTCAATGTCAAGTGCTGAAACAAAGCAACTGCAGCTTCCTTTTACAGTATCACCACACAGGGATGCAGCAACACATATGGATTGTGGCAGACAAGCTCTGTGTACTGTCTGAAACACAAAACCCCATCCCTCCATTTTTACTTCAGGTTTTCAGTCGCCTTGTTACTCAATACATGCCAGTAAGCCAAGGATTGCAATCATTAAAATACTAACTTTTCACACAGATTACATTAGCAGCAATGGTCTTAAAAACAAAGAGAAAATTTAGCCAAATTCTAATAGTTCTAGAAAATGTAGGATTTTCAAAAACATAACACTTTCAAAAAAACCGCAAAAAACGCAACTCATGTCATAGAGATACCTGTCACTGTTAGTAAGGCATCTGAACAGTTGCAGCCCTCTGCTCACACCTTGACACCCTTTTTTGAGAACTACAGTGGTGTGAACACAACTTTGAGTTCAAGAGCTTCCTGGTCATTTGCTGTGGCCACCTGTTGGTAAAATGGGCATGTAAAATATCATCAAGAAATATGTATCTATTTAAATTATTCACGTGTAGAAACATAGAATGGTTTAGAGTTGGAAGGGACTTTAAAGATGTCTTCTACTGTTACTACAGAAAAAATAAAAGAGGAAACGGCCTTAAAATGAGACAAGAGACATTAAAATTAAAGATTCACTGCTATGGTGATCAGGCATTGGAATAGGTTGCCCAGGGAGGTGGTGGATTCCTTGTCCCTGTAGATGTTCAGGAGGTGTCTGGATCTGGTGCTGGGTTTAGGGGTTACAGTGATAGGACTGGGTGGACAGCTGGATTGACTGAGCTTGAAGGTCTCTTCCAAACCTGATGATTCTATGATCCTTCCAACGCTCATACTACAGGCAAGGACACCTTCCACTAAACCAGGTTGCTCAGAGCTCCATCCAGCCTTGCCTTGAACACTTTCCAGGATGGGGCATTCATAACTTCTTTGGGCAACCTGTTCCAGTGCTTCACCACCACCACAGCAAAGAATTTTTGCTAATATCCAATATTAACCTACTCTTTTTCAGTTTGAGTCTATTCCTCCCTGTACTATGACTACATGACTTTGCAAAAAGTCCTTCTCCGGATCTCCTTTAAACCCTCTTCAGGTCCTGAAGGTGCTATAAGGTCTCCCTGGAGCCATCTCTTCCCTAAACAACCCCAACTCGTCTTTGACTGTTCTTCGCAGGGGAGGTGCTCCAGCCTTCTTTAATGCTCAGTTTACACCATCGCTTGTGTTTTCGAATCTTTAAAACCTGTCATGTTTCTCTTGGGAGGGGAAAAAAAAAAAAGGAAAAAAAAAAGAGTAATTTTTCATATCGATATGAAACGTCTGTTTGCTGCAGCCGGCATTTTTAAGGAATGAACGCGGTCGGGCGTTTGCTCAGCCGGGCAGCAGAGGGGGAGGAGAGGCTCAGGCGTCGCCTGGGGGAGCTCTGCCTCCTCCTCCTCATTCTTCTCCTCCTCCTCCTCCTCCTTTCCCTCAACCTGAGCCCAGCCCGTCCGGAGCTGCCCGCGCCCCGCGCTATTCCGGCGTGTCAGAGGGGACGCTCCCACTACTTTTTTTTTAAATAGCGCTTTTAAACACTATTTTTAGCTCTTGCCTTCTTATTGTTCACGGTGGAAAACAAACACAGGAGCCAAAAGAGAAATCCCCTTTCCTCTGGCAAAACTGCGCTAATTGCGCCATCATTAGAGAATGAACTTAATCGAATCACAAAAGGCGTCTGGGCTAACTCTGGGCCTGGGGGAACAACTGTCTGGCTGATTTTGTAACAATCCTTAGAGAAATAGAACTGATAAATGTTTAATTCCCTTGGTGTGCGAATCAGCATTGTCCATTAAATAGATAACCCTTCCTTATCCAATGAAACAGCCTGCTTCCATATGTATGTCTTCAACATACATATCCTATTGCCAAAGTTTATTTCTGAGCAACGTCTGTTTGGCAAACTGTTAGTGAGAATGAGAACTTTTATATTTTTCTATTAAAAAAAAAAAAAAAAAACAACAAAAACGTGCACACAAAATTTATGAAAGAAAACCATGGTTAAGGCATGGAGATTTTAAACTGTTTTCACTTACCATAACACCAATAGAGCTAAAAGTGTCTGTAATTTAAAAATGTAAGCAATATGTATTACATGTATTTATAGTGTTTTATTTTAACTTAGAAAATGGAAAGAAGTAGATGATTTCTCATGATCGTTTCCTGATTTTATAGTAAATCCAAGAAACAACAGAAGTAATGTTAGTCTTATAAAATCTAGCCTGGGACAGAATAGTAGCACATTAATCACATCTTCAGCATGGAAGGCATTGGGAGAAAATGAATCAATGTGAAAGCCATATTTGTACAAACTGGGGGAAAAAAAAGAGAAAAAATTAACTTGCAGAAACAAAGAAAATAAAAATAAAATAATAAAAAAGGAAATAAACAAAAGGAGAAAGACATGGTCTGCCAGATTGAACCTATCTTGGCAACTGTTGGTAAGAAGGTATGCTTAAAAACTGGAGTACTATAAAGCTAAAACACTGATAAAAGTATGAAAAAACCTAAAGCCAGTTGGGAAGCAAGAAAGAGAATATACTCCCCTTCTTCTGAAAAAGGTCATTATTTTACACTATCCATTGCTCCTGAACCATTCTCAGCCCACTTGACTTCTATTAGTTATCTGTGTCATAATAAGGAGTCACATTTTACATTTCCAGCAAAATTCATGACCTTTAATTGTTGCCACCAGTATAATTAAAAACATTTAAGGAAATTGAAATTGAGAATTTAGAAATTGAGAAGAGCAGGGACCAAATGCCTACTCCCTCCAAAAAGCAACAGCAGGGCTGCTGGAAGAGTTAGAAGTATGAACCTTTAGATATGCTGCTTTGTGTATGCAGAGGGATTCAGAGTGGGGGTTTTCTGAACCCAAACTACAGATATTTTCATTAATTAATACTGCGAAATTTGTCATTCTGCAAATCAGCCTTCAGTTTAAAACAACTGACTAATATTTTTAATTATTTTTACAGAATGGCATTAACACTCTATCCAGACTTATCCAAAGGCTGTCTAAAGGGCCATGCTTTCCAGCTGAAAAGTGTCTGCAGGGAAATCAAGTACTGCCAGATACACAGTGTATCTGTTCTTTTTTTCAGTAATCTGTTGAAAGCTAATCTTCATTGTAAACTAATCTTCAGTATCACAAATAAGGCATTGTCTGCAAAGAAAAAAAAAAGACCACTGTCTCTACTCCTGTTGCATATACCATAAATATTCCACAGTATCCCATTTTGGAACACGAAAGAAAAGTGGAAGCAGGTTTTTTACAGTGACTATAGAGGGATTATGCATCATGTTGCAGAAAATAATAAATTGATGGAATAAAACCAGATGCCTTAGGCATATTCAACTTCCTGACAGAAAAATGCTTACTATTACATCAGTCATTCTACAGTTTGATCCAGAGATCCCAAAGCAATGGTTGTTTTCCTCACACCAGTTTTCCCTCACATCAATTTGAATTAATCTGCAGTTTGGAGTGATTTCACACAAACCCCTCCCTAGGTAGATCACATGGTAATGCTATATCTATCTGAAAATAAAAATACTTTTATAGGATAAATGTCATAAATATACACTTCATATAGGTTGTTTTAGAAAATATTTTTTTTTTGTTACATCAATTTACTTATCTCTGTTTAATTCTTGAATCCTGAACTCCCTGAGCAGAACATCCTGGCATTGCCAGTGGTTGACCTGAAGTCAATCAGTATCATATTCCATGATTTCTCACAATCTCTCTATCTGATGCCAACTACTATGACAAAAAACTAAGTGAATACTCAAGTTTGAATATGAGCTTCAAAGAAGGGGAAAAAAGCATCAACACTTTCTGGGCTCAGGAATATCCTCAAACAAACTACTCTTTCCAATTCTATTGCTGTATCTTGCATTTAAGAAACATTAGACATTACACTATCAGAAGGGCTGAAAGAGTGACTAATGGAAGGAGTCTGACATCTGTCCAGCATGAGACAATGTTCTCGAAAACTCAAGAACCTTGTTGGCATGTTGCAGTATTCATTAAAAATATAAAAGGCAGTAATTGCTTTTTCACAGTAACAGCTGTTGGATTGTGAATTCACCAAGAAAACACATAGCAAGTGAAGCACATGCAAGCACCTAAGGACACCATATGCTAAAAGGAGGATTCCCAGATTATAATGAGGTAATGAATGAGCTATTGCTGAGAGCCAAAAAGGAATCACACTAAAGTATGTTTTTCATATACATTATATCATTATAAATTTACAACAGAATAGACACTGATATTCTGCTATAGGCAAAGTAACCTTGCTCATATCAGTCTAATTTAATCCTTGGAAATGAGCTCCACATTCCCTTCCATTATCAGTTTGGTCTCAAGACTAAATAGAGAAAACAGCCACTTTAGAAATGCTCCCAAAGTTTGTGTTTCTGTGTGAAGTTTATGGTCCCCAGCTGTCACAATCTCAAAGATAATCTCCACTTTGGTATTTGATAATGAAAATTTGGCGTTAAGGACAGTCAACTCAATATCATACTTTAGTAAACACATAGAACATGTACTTTGTTTTTTTTCGAAGTGAAAACAGTATCTAAAAAAGTTAAAGAAAAGGTATTTATGTTTCCTCATAAAAAGATTCAATGCCAAAAAATAAAATCCCTAACTTTTCTTTTGCCCAAGAGACACTGGGCAAAAATTGCCTCTCTGTTTGATAGTCTCTAGTGCTAACTAGTGCATATGGTCTCTAGTTCTAGCTATCCATCTCCTTTCACATCCCATCAAATCAAAACTGTCAAGTGACACCACCTGTAAAATCTCTGCTTTTAACTATCCTTTCCAGTCAGAGGATCAAATCAAAATTCCACATACTTCGAGGATCTAAGGTGTTCAAGGCACATGCGTTGTTACAAGCAGCAGCCTGCTTTTGAACCCCTCCCTTCATGCCTTCACCACTTTATTTCAACACAAACCTGCAAGTCAGCATCTGTACCCACCTATCTGCCACAGAAACTGGCACAAAAAGCAGTAGGAATCTGAAAGCTGAAAATCACAACTGAACTGTGAATGAAAAAGCAGAAAGACAGATTTCCTTCTCTTGTTACCTTGGGTGTATCACTACATGTTTCTTCAAATATAAAATCCAGACATGTGTGCCACCTTTTTTTTTCTAAAACAACCTACATGAAGTTGTATATTTATGACACTCACTTTGTAATAGTATTTTCATTTTCAGATAGATATAACACACCATGTGATCTGCCTAGAGAGGGTTTTGTGTAAAATCACTCCAAATAGCAGCTTAATTCAAACTGCTATGTGTCTTACCTCCTTCATTTATCCTTCCAGGGCAATGAAGGAGAATCTACTTCCGTAGAGAGACCAGAGCCCTGTTTTGCTTTTCTTGATCTTGGATTTATATTTGCAGCTGATCATCAGTGAGTCCTGGTAGCTAAATTACAACAGCTCCTCTGTATGCAGTCAGCAAGGATATAAAAGGAAAATGCCCCCACTGCTACCTTCCCCTACCCCCAGAAAAAAAAAAAAAAGGCGAGTAAAAAAGGAAGAAGGAATTCTCTCTCAGAGCCAAACCTCAGCTTATACAACTTGAATCAATGCATCTCTTTTGGTCAGGTTTCATGGGATCCCAATGCCACAGAAATGCTCAGGATTTGCCTTGCCTATGCCCTGCTTCTTTTAAACCTGCTCACACCCTCCCCTCTGAAGTGGGTTTATAAGTGGGAACACCTGTGTTATCTTTGAAGCGCTTTGGCCAAGAATAATTCAGGACGCAGGATCAGACTCTTTTTACACCTGCCTGCTCAGCACAGACACTCGTGTAACCTGGCCGAGTGGTCAGGAGCCAGCAGCAATGGGCTTTCCTGGAAGGCAGCCGAGTCAAAGCAGTGACTTGGCAGGGTGCAGCCTGACAGACACAGCTCGGCACAAGCAGGACAGAGGCTGAGAGGTTGGTGTAGGCAGCAGGAGAAACAGTGGAAAGCAGACTTGACAGGGTATGACACACATTGGCAGGAGCAGGCAGGAGGAGAAAGGCTTCATGGTACTTGACCTGTGTTAAGACATGCAGTGGACCACCGTTAAGCAGGGGCTATCTGTAGAGCCTCCTTTATGGATTGAAAGCATACAACACCTTTTAACAAGCATTTCTTTTTATCCTTTCTCCTCACCAATGCTCTTTGTCCTATGCCATGAAAACCCAAGCAGAACTCGAACTCAGAGATAGCATAAACCCTCTAGTTTTTTACTTCAGTCTTCAATACTTCAATTCATGTGAGTCAAAAAAAAAAAAGGATTTTGTCTGAATGCTCAAACCACATTTGCCAACAGCTGTATCTGTTGGAAAATCTACTGTCAAGGTCAAAAAGCATCAAATTCGCTCATCTGTTACCAATGCCTACTGTGTGGTCAGGGTCCGGGACAATACTATAATAAAAGGAATATATAAACCAGAAGATATGCAGTAAGAGACTGATTCTCCTGTTTTTGTAGCAGAGCTGGACTGGACTGAATTTTGCTTGGTACTGTTGTATTTTAATTTAGCGTTGCAGTCACAGAACTGTGTGACTGCATCACTCATGCCCTATCCACAACCAGCAAGCTGCAACACAGAGACAGGAAAGTATTCTCTATACAGCACCTGACTTCACACAGTTGGAACACCTGCAGTTACACCTTCATTTGCAGAATTTACCTGTCACAGGGACATGAACTAACTGCACTTCTGAGTCTTCTGATCTGCAAGGAAGTTTTATAAAGATATATTAGGCCATACACTAAGGGAAGATAATTCTCACTGCAAATCGAACACAAATGCTTTGCTGAAAAAAAAAAATTAAGATTGATACATATATATATAAAGTTTGGATGTATAAATAAAGTTTTTCAAGGGGCTCCTCTAACTTGTACCTGAGGTGTTTTAGGTTCTGCAGTGGCAAAGGAACTAGAATTTAGTCTTAAGGATATAGAAGGCATCAAACCACGCATTTGCAATGATTTCTGGGCTGCCTCTCTCCCAGAAGATGCTGCACTGAAGCAGCCTCCAGGTCTCTACTTACAAATCCAAAGAGACACTTTACTTCAATCACTCACTTCAGAAGTGGAGTCTGTTTTAACCACAGTTTCAAAGGACATAAAATTTGACAGAATATGCTTACTCTTAAATAAACAATTTAATCCCAAATGCTGTTTAAGGTCATGCCTACATGATGTTAAAAAAGTTTGTTCTGCAGACTCCTTAGCTGTCCTCACTGGCTCTTGTACACAATGCCAGCTCAGGGTTGGAGATCAAAGCTTCAGGCAGGTTATCCCTTCCAGACTAGTTCCCACAATCACCACAGATACTAAGTTATCATAAATTATAAATATTTTCTCTGTGTTAATCGACCTTTTTAAAAATTACTGTACAATTCATGTTAAAATACTGTATTAAAGGTTTACATCTCACAAAAACAGTGGCTACGTGTCTCAAAAATCACTAGTTTAGACTGAAATACCCCAGATTTACAATTACATAAACTAGCAGAGTGAAGCTTATGGCTGCTTTCTTCCCTATACATGCTATGGGAGGGACTCTGCCACAAAATTACAGGAGAGTTATCTGAAGCTTTGCAGATCATTCATGTTGTCATTACCACACATCACCCAGGCTATCAGGAAGCACTAGAAAATGAGGCACATGGTACAAACAAGTTGAGGAGAACTAGACCAAATTGGTCCTGAATATCTAAGTCCTGTTTATAAAGATAACATAATTGTTAAACAAGTTAGTGACTTTGCTAGTGACAAAGGCTCATAGTAAACTGCTGTACCTGTGAGACGCTAATGTCTTTTAAGAATATGTTAAATTATGTAACAGATTTTTTAAAAATTAAAATATATTCCAAACACCAAACCTGTAGCTGCTCTTTGCCTGGTGATCACAAAGAACTGCCTAACTCTTCTATCCCAGCTGCTATGCAACAGCAATCTCAACCAACATATCAGCTATGCAGCAGAACATTTTTAAATCCCTTCTAGAATGGGATGTACTGTCTGGAGGATTTACACCAAACTACTCTGTTTTTCCATTAATGCTATATTACAGTTGTGTACAAAGATGGAAAAGTATTTCCTTGCCAAAAGGCAACTGAAGAATCACACTTTTTAATTTCCCTGAAAAAAAGCTACCTCTGTTTTCCCTTTTTCCAAAATAAACCCACCCCCATGCTTGTACTTAGAACTGGGTAACATTATATGGTCTTCACACAAATGCACTATTCTACCAAGGCATTAACATGTCAATTACAACTTGATAATGTAATGTTTGTATACATATACACATGCAAATATAAGCAATGTCTTTTTCTGACACGTTACATGAATTCAACATTTTTCCATATTTAGGCTAATATAGATAACCACTACACAGTCCAAATCTGGCTGTGCATTTTGGGGATTGGGGGATGGCATTTCTGTACTCACACAAAACTGTACTGACTGTAACTTGTTCCCTGTCTTCCACATGAATGCTTAACTCTTCAGAAGAAAAAGGAGAAAAAATCTAGTCTAGTTGCTGGGCTGTTAAGCAGAAAAGGATTTTCAAATGAAAACAATTGTGTGAATGTTTCTTCATCTTTTCCCAGAAAAAGAAAGTCAGGGCTGTAGTCCTGTCCTGTGCATCCCTCACCAAAATAGCCAAGAAGTTTGTATCTAGAGAGGGACTTCTATTAGAATCGTCTTTCCGACCCTTCCTAGCACCTAACTGAAAACCTCACTGCCGGCCCCAAAACCTTAACTTTTGACTGACCTTCAGTTAGACCTGATACTGGAGTGGAATTACCAGAGAAGGATAACTGAGTAGGATACAGCACCTTCATACGCTAAATCACTGCTGCGTGGGTGTCCAGACATGAGTCTGGAAGGGGTCCATCTGAGGATATTTTTGCTTGGTTTTTATTGGAGGATTAGATCATGGTCATTGCCTCAAAACACCACAAAGTCACTTTGTGCCCATGATAAGGCTGTCACTAATAAGCAGAATCACACTTGTCAGTTGGAAGGCTTGTTTCCCTTCCATAATAAGGCTTTTGCCCCCTGATCAACAACAGCAAAAAAAGTCACAAAACCTTTTGGTGACATTAGGACTGTGATATGCATAAATCATGTTTCTACATATCTATATCATTTTTGTATCTGTTTATACTACAAAATTGAATCATCCTCACCAAATTGATAAGCTTAAAAAAAACTAACCTAAACATGCTCTTCAATATGGAGAAATGGTGAGCTGCAAAGCACATATTTTCATAATCATTAGCTTAAGATATAAATAAAATCATTGATTTTCAATATGAAGTAAATCCAGATTCCTCAGCGCTTTTCTTACAGCTCTCCTACCTCTTTACCTCGTGATCTTTTATTTGGATTTTCCTGCTTGGCCACCACTAAAATCACATCATCTGATAGTCCTTGGTCACGTTCTAGAATCTCATCCAGTTGTAATCTCAACTACTTTTGACTATAGTCAATGGTGAATACCTGTTTATATTAAAGGTGAAAATGAATGTAACCCTGGATTTATTAATGATGCCCTTATAATGTTATTTGCTTTTGTTATTTGCACAGATCTTTTGTGGTTTTCACTTTGTAACTAAATACTGCCAGCAACCTTCTTGCCCTTCCAATCATTTTCAAATTGTGCGTCCTACTAGAAAATGGTGCACAATAATGACAATTTATAGATGCAGCCTGTACTTTCAGTAAAAACAAGTTGCCAGTCACTTCAAAAATAAAAAGTCCTCATGGCTCCATGACTTTCCTTTGAGTCACGGGTAAAGAGCAACTAGATGCTAGAAACTCTGAATAGCCCACACACCCACGCTACATGCGCCCAAAGAAGATCATTTCCCAGCAGACACTTGTGGACTCATTACTAACGATCCAGCTGCTAATTTAGCATCTGCTCTTGCTCTCGGGTTACCAGCAGGTCCATCCCTACCCTACGACCCCGCTCTGAATGGGCCGTACTCACGCACAGCTTTGCTTCTTTAAAATACACGGATATATTTAGCAACAGTAAGCGACTTTACACGATAAGGAAGAAGCATGGTTCAGATTAAGTAGGTAAATAAAACCAAATCAACTTAATCAAAGGCAGGTTTTATAAAACAAAAGTCTTTTTGATTTGGTCATTTTAGGGAACATTTGAAAGAGGGGAAAAAAGCTATTGACCTTTATCTGTAAGAAAAAAAAAAATTACCCTCTCCCTTCCCTAAAAGACAACTTGCCGCAGTTTATTTAAACTAGAATTTTTTCACTTAGAAGCAAAAACTTTAGAGATATGACAGGTATTTTTGTGGCATAATGTGAAAAAATATCATATTTTCACAAGGATACTTTTTTTCAAAACTGGATTCAGTCATTAAAACATTAATTTTCCAGCAAAGCTGAAAGAAAACTGCCAGCAGTAAAGTTCAGAACTTTCACTCAAGACTAAGTTGGTTTTGTAGATAAAAAGGTCCCTGCTGTTTGCATATTGTATTTAATTTCATTATTAAAATGGAACTTCCTGATTTATATAACCATATCATAAAGTTACACAACATTCACTTGTGTTCATTATTAGGAGGTTTTGAGACAGAGTGAAAAAGGTAATATACTGAATTACTAAAGTAATAGAACTCTGTCTATTCAATCCGTATATATATATTTTGTCACATTTTGACAATGCACATGCAAATTTCACTTTGTGATAGAAAAAATAATGGAATGAAGTATTACATGCTATTAAGAAGGAAAACATTTTCACTGTAAAAAATAAGTACATTATCACATACTCAGTTCTCTCATTTAAGTGTTCATTGATGTACTGTTCAATTACAATACATTTCTTTATGCAAAAAGTAATAAAGATGGCACATTATGAATTACAGACTGATTTAAGCGCAGTGACATATTCAGACATAATAAATGAATTGATGGTAATATGTAGATCTGTTTGCAGAGGTCATATGGCTTGTTATCAATTTTATGCAATTACAAAGGTATACAGTAGAAAATACACTGTTATTGTCTGAGCTTGAAAATAGCTGGAATGAGATTAAGTGAGAAAAAATACTAATTCTATTCCTGCCTATATCCTACCTATAAGCATAAATCAATAGGGTGAAGCTGTTTTTTATAACACACTGGTTGTAAAATTTATATCTAAACATGTAAAACTTTACGATTATTACTATGCCTACACAATTTAACTTGCTATTTCATGAATAACATTTTTTTCCTTTTTTCTTCTGCAGGAGAGTAATGCTTGGTGAAAGAAGACAACAGAGAGAACTGAAAGGTCTCAGGGAAAAAAATAAACAAGCAGCTTGAGGAAAGCAATTTATGTAGCTGTGGACTTTGAAAACTTCATTCAAAAACTTTCCTTTATATATGCCCTGCTGTGCTGTGGAATTGTGTGTGCACAAATTGTGTGTGCTCAGTTTGTGACTTTCTGGCCCACTGTCATTGTAAGGACAATTTTAGAAGACCAAAGTGCTGTCTCAAGTGTGGGGAATCAGAACTTTGCTGAGAAATACAGGCTTGCAGACGAGACCTGAAAGGACCAAGGAGCACAAGACCAAGCAGATCATGGCTGTCAGATGACAAGCCATGGCAAAGAAAACTCCTTCCAATGCTTGTATAATGCAGCCCTCAAGCAACGATAACTTTGCTACAGATACAAATTCAAGGACACAGTTCTCCTCTTCTGTCATACCACAAAATTAAAACTTGCTAGAAAGAATTAATAGAAACGGCCAGGAAGAATAGTCTTCACTAAGAAGGGACAGTTTCATTTTTTCCAAATGTTTTTCCAAGTGAGATCTATTTACCCTGAGCTCCCAGGACATATATGTACTTAAGAAAAAAAACCCATGATGATCGAACTCCACCACTTGTGAAATCTGCAGACAACACTGCCAAACCACAGAAACACACTGACTGTGCTATACAAGCCAATAGAGAATTTTGGGCAATTTTGGAGTCTGCATCAGGTGTCAACAGGCCTGCATCCTACTGTGCAGCAATAAAAATTATTTTCCTTCCTTCTTATCTTCCATATATATTTTGAGGAACACAGCACTTTTCTCTATATAAGGAGAATTTAATTGGTGAACACGGGGTTTCCCTGTGTACGGAAAATTTTATCATTTATAAGCTTGCATGGGCTGTCAGACCATTATCCTCATAAATCCATCCATGACTGCAACATTTGTTTGAAGTAAATAGATTGCAGAACAATTCTGGAAAGACCGGCACAGCTGTACGACTCAGTGGACATAGTGGCTCCAGACGCAAGGTCCCACAGGGTTTTTATTTCCAGTATTAATCAACATATGTTGCCCAAATCACAGTTCCCATCTGCAACTCAGTGAGAAATATGAACACATTAATTCAGAGATATGCTGCCATTTTCAAAGATTCCTAAAATAATCACACATTTCCTTTTAAATGCCGAGAGAGCCTACCAAACGAGCAGGATAAAAGAAAAATCTGTTTCTTCTACAAGCAGTAAGTCATGTGCTTGCTGTTCCTTGTGCTACTAATCAATTAGAAAGCTTGCTGCCCAGGACTACCTGCATGTGTACAAGACTAGAGCTGTGCAGGAGCATTTGGAGCCTAATCCTTCCTCACATCACTCCTAAGCAGTTCTACATGTACTATTCATAAATATCACACAAAGAAGCCTCCCAAACAACTTCCTGTGTGGATCCCTCTACACCCACACAATTTAATTCTGAAAAATTGAGTCTTTTCTGATAAGCATTATGGAATAAATCACAGGTACCTCAGCAGGGATGAAAGTAACATGAAGTCTCCAATTCACTTAGTTCCCCAAATTTTGTAAGAAAAATTATCTTATTACTGGAACATAAAGCAATACTATTTTTAGTCTCTCAACTGCATCCCTATAGTACAGCCAAATGCCACTGAACTTTTTTTTTTTTTCCTACACACAGCAATGGTATCCTTTAAAGAGAAGCAAGGGAATATATTTCCCCTCATCAACTGTCTGGATCATTTGCTTGAAGGGTTGATTTCTACTGCAGGCTGACATGCATGTCCTCTCAAATGGCAGAACAGAGCTTTCTAGTCCCAGCCATTGTATGTAGCCTCCTATTCAAGTCTGCCACCAAAGTTTTGCACACAGACACTGTTTACATGACAACAGCTTAATATTCTATATACAGCACTGAGTTGAATGTCCTGTAACAATACAGGTGAGTGGTAATTTACATTAAAAACCCTCAAAACTCTTTACAGATACACCACTTTAATTAAAAGATAAACTCATGACCTTAAAAAATAAATTAAATGAATTTTAAAAAATAATAAATCAATATTGTCAGTTTCTTTCCAAGTAAATTTAAGCTAAACTGTAAAGTATGAAGTAGTTTCAGAGATTTTTTTTCCTCTCTATCACTTCAATACCAAACTGAATTTAAAAATCTGAAATTATTCTCAAGTAGCAAATTAGTATATAAATAATTGGCAACTCACCGCAAGCAATATTTCTTTTCAAGTAACTCTTTATGAAAATGAAGCAGCACGGGGAATTTACGGTGCTTTTTATGGCAAGAAATCCATGGTATCTGTATAAACAGGTTTAATACTTCAGGCAGTTTTATATGTGTAAAATATTTTCCAGTAGACCTGCATCTCATTTTTAATAGCAGAAAGTGTGGTATTTAACCACTTGAGTGCAAAGAGATTTCATTCCAAAATAACTATGGCTAATTTGAGAATACTCAATAATAAACAACAAACTATATACTTGAGCAGAACTCTTAAGTAAGACTGGTACAATGGCAAGACAAGCTGTAGGCTTTATAAAAAAAATATGAGCAATATCTGATCTTGCAAAAAGAACAAGTGAGAACAGAAACAAGTGACCTCTGTACCCTTAATAAGTATGAACAATATAAATATACTGTTAGTGTCCAAGGGGTCTTTAGTTGTAGAATACTGGTAAAAAGCACTTTGAAGTTTACCATCACGTAAAGAAAATCAGCTACAGAAGGAACACACAGAGGAATGTACAGACTGCACTCACCCATCTTTACCTAAACAACCTCCTCCTTTTATAATGAGATACCAAATTATGTTATTGTAATATAAGACATAAACCTGAACCCCTGTAAAGCACCAAGATCAGTGTGCATCTACAAGTATTACCCTGATCTGCCCAACTGATGACCATGTTGGTCCCTCTCATACCTGTCTGATGCAGGAGCAGACCCAGAGGTTTCAGCCAAGCTGCTTGGGATTTGCACATCTCAGCCTGGCAAATGAAACAGAGCAAGATCAAACCCAAAAGGCTCTTCAGCTCAAAACATGAATATTAAGGCAATGGGAGCATAGCCATGCCCAGTCTCCTCCATGCTGAACAGGTCAAATAAATTCATGCTGCTTCAGAGAAGCTGATCAAAGTGCCATTTCCAATTTTGCATTAAAAAAAATACCCAGTACTTTTGCTGCTCTTCATTCTCTGGCAAGTACAAGCAGACTCCCTGACTCTGTCCCAGCAGAGTACAGTAGACCATGGGGACAGACAGACTCTGAGTCTGCTCAGTCCTTAGTAGTCACTTTGTACAATACTACACTAACAGCGTTAACAAAAATTTAAAGTGGGAAAAATGAAAAAACAAAAGTGCTTCTAAGAAAAAAATTAAATTCCTGGTTTGTCTTATATGGGGCTGGAAGATAGTAAATGCTACAAAAATTAGAAAGAAATTCTACATCTGAGCCAGGAGAGGGAAGGTATTTTGATCCTGGTATCACATGCTAAAATCACCTGAGACATTATTTGTGAAATAGAACTACTAAAGCAAGAAGTCAAAGAACAGCTTGCACCCACTGATAGCAAATAGTTCCAAAATTCACGATTTATCTTCTTCAGAAAGAATTCTACACCACAACTATAATCAATGTTCTCTAGGAAAATAATGTTTCCTGATACCTGTGAAGTTGAAAACAGAGTAAATAATTGTTGCAGAATAACTAATTGCTCTTTCAGGAAGGTATTCTCTTGTTTCTTACAAATCTGTGTAAAAGCTGGAAGGGGAATTCAAGTATTTGCTAGCAAGTTAGGAAGAAAAGCAACTTTACTGCCATCATGACATGGTTTAATCACCAACAAGGCTGTGCTTAGGTACTATTTTCTGAACTGTTTTCCAAAGTTCGTACAACCTACAGGACTTGAGGTGAAGGGAAAAACCCAGCCAGCTCCTCCCTACACAAGTAATTTGGAAAATCCACAAATCTCTGAACTTAAGATACAATTCTGTTCCGTAATGACTCATGTAAATGGTGATATCTTTCAATTTTAAGTTTGATCCTGGACCCACTGTTCATCACACATGGATATGTCTGTATTTGTCTCAGAACAGAAAAGGCAGGTTTAATAAGAAGCAACAATTCTTCGCTAATGCATTATATCTAGGAACAACAGACTTGATTAGAAGATAGCAATCATTGACTTGCTAGAGTAAGAGCAGGAATAAAAATATCTTCTGGTTTACAAAAGACATGATGGAGCTGGAGAACGACTTCCTGCCACACTCTGGTTGCTCCCTATCATCCCTATGTCAGTGTGGGCTTTGGCAAGTCTGCTCCCATACACAGCCCAGTGTTGGACAATTTGCATCTTCCCTGGATAAATGAAGGGTTGGGGACTTACTAAGTGGACAATGGTCCAGTTTGTCCCCCTCAGAACAAGTCACTACCCAGGGAATGAAGCTGCACAACAGCCATAAAATAACACAGAAAAAAGACTGAACATCTCAGAAAGCACAAGGTTATTCATGCACATTTGGAAATGTATCATTATTTTAGCATGTGATGCTGCTCTGTGTTGCTGTGACATGACCGAGTGACTCTCCAACTCAGCAAAGAAACAGGTAATTAAAAGCAACAAAAATAAATAACTGTGTTAATTACAACACCATCAGTTTAGCAATGTGATCTGACCTAATTGTAGCTGTATTTAATGAATTGGGAGAGTCAGTCTTAGGAGCACCTGAAGGTGTCACAGTACCAAGATTTTAATCACAGCAGAAGGCAAAGGCTGGCCTCCTTCCCAAGAAGAAAGCCCTATCCTAGCAGTAAGCGTTCCTCAGAACAACCACAAGCAACACGACCAGTCCCCTTAGAGCAGAGAAAGCTGTGTTGACACTGAAACGTGAGCTGTACCCCCAGGGAAACCAGCAGTAATTTATCTATTATCCATAAAAGAGCTGGGCTTGGTTCCAAACGTACCATGAGAAGTTATTCAAAAGAAAAAGAAAGAAAAAATAAAACCAAACTCAATACCACAAAAAGAAACAGAAGGAATCTGGATTTGTACCAAGATATTGCCTCCTCAACACCCTGAACCACTGCTGAGACATGGAGAAATAAAGCACTGCCACGGGAGCAGGTATCGAAGAAAAGCACAGAAAATGTTTTTTCTTCCCATTTGTCTGAAACTGTTTATTGATTTTGGAGACTCCCCCCCTGGCAAACTCAGACAAAAACAGGGGGGAAAAGACGCGTTCTGTGCACAGTAGGAGCAGACGTGCCATGCTTGATGTATTTATCTAGGAGGTAATTTTGCTGCCTATGCAAGATAATGACCTCAGACATAAAAAGTGCAGAAAAGAAAATCATCTAAACACAGAAGTAAGAAAAAAAAATGAAATAATATGGGGGGTTTTTTGTAAAGTAACTTGGAGTTTTATTTATCTTTTGGAACCTACTAATGCATGGAAAAGTTGTTATCATAAACAAAATAACTCTACACAACAAAAGATTAGGGTTTTAAAGGGTTTGAGAAGAATTTACCAGTTAATTTTCGCTTTTATCAGAAAACTTTTTGTCATAGCACCCAACAAATCTCCAGGGTGAGCATTGAAGAATGCCCACTGTGGGATGCAGGGAGCAAGAAGGAAGAAATAAGCTTTTAGAACAAGTCATCTAGATAATCTAAAACAGAACTTTTCTCTTGTGTCCCTGGAGATGTTGGCCTTGACTGAGATGATTCTGTAACCAGTGGATTTATATATACTACAGCATGGGGACTGCCACACAATCTCAGAGGACAAACTCCTGCTCAAGCCACCACCAAACCATCTCCAGGCATCACGTAACACAGGTTACTTAGGTAAGGGCTTCTCCATCACACTTTACTGAGCTGTTCCACTTTGTATACACCACAGCAACATTGACAGAGAAAGAGGCACAAGAGTTCACAGACCAGCTTTAGATACTTATGCACAGGCCAGCCATATTTAATAAAAACAAGACAATAGAGAACACTGAACCAAAGCTGAAAATGCAGTCTGTCTACTGCATATACAAGTACCTCAGGCCAGAGTGCACCTGTTCATTTCCACCTTTCCTACCAGCTTTAATGATGCTCATCATGTCCAAAAACTAATGTACCCAGGTTGCATCATTTTTTGACTGCTAGAGAAAGTTTTGTAACTCACATTTCATCACTGAAACTATAAAGGAGACTGACAATTCTCTTCCATAAAACACATGCCAAGGAACACACAAAACACAGCTTAACATACAAATATTATGTTGAATTTACAGGAATTAGAAAATTTTATGGTCTCATAGACACTCTAAATGTGGAATCTACAGTAATAACAAAAGAACATAGAAAAACCACCCCCAATCCATTTTTTCCCCTTTCCCTGGTTTTTACAACTCTTCTGCACAAATGCACAGCACCTGAGGCAAGCTTAGCTGAGGGATTAATAAAACTGAAAAGACATAGTTTCTGGTATGAGGGGTCTAAAGTGGGTATGAGATACTGTGCATCAGTGCCCTCAGAGCACAGCCATGCCACACAGCTTTGTCAGTTGCTCCTTTGCATGGGTCCAGTCCCTGCCTCATCGCTGACACTCTCATGCTGAAACTATCACAACAATACACTATTCCCAGCATCAGTTATTTAAGGATAAGCAGCCTGGCTCATTGGGCAACTAACAGCTCTGGAAACACTCTCTATATTAAGAGAATTCATACCTTAAAAAGGGTTGTAATTTCCGTGGCCTGGAAATGCAACCATTTCTAAACGATCCTTAAATCATAATTTTATCTAGAAACACGGATTGTAAGTCTTTTCCAATTCCCAGTTTCTCATGCATATACTGGCTTAACCCGCTATGGAAAAAAACAATTTCTAAAGGCCTGTCATTCCCTTAGAAGCAGCATTAAAGTGTGAATACTGTCAATTTTCATGGAAATCACAATGCCAGAGCAACACAAAAAGCTGCAGTATACAGAACGCAGTCATTGCCAGAAAATCAAGTGTTTGCTGATGCTAACAGAGTAGCTAAAGCCCAGACACAGGGGAACACTTGTTAAGGCACTGAATTGCAATTCAGGAGAAGTGAGGTACTTCCCTAACTCTGTCACAGGTCTCCTGGCTGCTTTTGGAGCTGATCATGTAAATGTGTTCACACTTCTGCCTATATAAATAATATGGAGTCTTCTACAAGTATTTCTTTAAGTTGAATGAATATTGTTAGGAAGTCTTCAGAAATGCTTGTGAGGTAATTCAAGTCTGTGACAACAGAAGTCTACATGAGGACAGATGATTAAGAATAAATACACATATTCAAGAGAACTCTCATTCCTTTGAAGGGGAAAAATTCTTTCATTCTGGCCATAAGCATGCATTGGATCTGAATTCCTTGGCAAAAGGAAACATACCACTTCTCCAGCAAGATTAACTACACACAGAGAAGCCATGTATTTATTGAACTAGCTTAAAGATAAATATTTAGGAAGTTGTTTTTCTTTAAGGGTCAGCATCGTCTGAAAGTGTACCCATGAGAGCACTTGAACTGTCATTAATGCCCCCTTCTCCAGTGCAGCCTCCTGAAATTGACTGTTACTGGTGTAGCCAGCCCAGATGGGGTGGTAAGTAAAATATATCCTATCAAAATATTCCTGCAGAGCACTGTAATGATTCTGTGAAGACTAGCATTTGACCAAGATGCAAATTTACAGGAGCAAAACCTCCTGTAAAATTCATTTCCTGAAGAAAAATGAATATGAAATTACAAGGGAAAGACCACAAACAACAACTAAGATAGGTGACAGTAAGAAAGAGAAGGTTCAGTTTCATCTAACAGTGGCAGGAGCAGCATGAAATAGCAAGATGAAAAAATATAAAAGATTCCATAGGAACAAAATAATGAGACACAGCTGGCAGATGGGGGAAATCAAAACAAATCCTGAATATTCTAGACAGTACAGAAATGAAAGAGATTTTATAAAACCTTCATCCTCTACTCTGGCAGATTCTAAAAGAAAGGAAAAGGCTGGGGGGGAGGGGGGAAGGAAAAATAAGATACAAGAAATAGGAATTTGGACTTCAGAAAGAACAGCTGTCAGGACTGGATTGTGTTGCATTTATCTTGCCATTTGACTTTTACAATTAGTATCCTTATCTTCAGCAATCCTGAGATATTAGTCATGACTGAAAATACAAATCTGTTACAGCATATTAGCTCAATGGTTACATTCATATGGAAGTGCCAAACACAGAAGAAAATTACTCTGTTTCATTCTATGCAATAGCAAGCACAATTTTTCTGTCATTACTACCACAATTTTATTTAATGTGATGTGATTTCTGACACAGAAAGAAATACTTTGGGCCTGGACTAAGAGGAAGACAGGGTTAATGTTGACTGTGCTTACAGGAAAATGCATCACAGGGAAGCTCCCTGTCTCAGTGTTGGTTTTGCAACTGGTCAAGACAGCAATCTTGAAAGTTGCTACCATGCAGGGATAGAAGAAGGGGGAATGGCTTTAAGCTAAAAGGGAGGAGGTTTAAATGAGGTATTAGGAAGAAAATTTTTACCATGTGGAGAGACAGTGGAATAGGTTACCCAAAGAAGCTGTGCTTATCCCATCCCTGTCAGTGCTGAAGGCCAAACTGGATGGGACTTTGAGCAATCCGGTCTAATAGAAGGTGTCCCTGCCTATGGCAATAGAGTGGAATGAGATGATCTTTATGGTCCCTTTCAACCCAAACCACCTTGCAATTTTACCACACTGCTACTCTACATTTCTGGTTGCAATCGTTACCCTTTGCCATCCACCACTTTGCACATTACACAGAAATTTCATATAAATACAAAACATAGAAAACATATACAAATTGCTCAGTTTTCCAATTAAAAACTAATGACATGTTATTTCTTTTTACCCTAAATTTGCAACACCTGGAGGTGAGCTAGAATATGATATAACTAGTGTTACACAGACTAAGAGATGTTCTGTGCAAAACCATGCTCTCCAGGCTTTCTTAGACAAGAAAATAAAACCATAAACACAATATTAATATTTTTTTAAAGCTGGTGGTGCAGTTTCACAAAGTAGCCCACTTAGCTATGTGTAGTAGTTGTAAAATAGTAAGAAAAGGTTTCAACAAGCTGAGATGTGCAACTTGCTCTGTAGCTGGGGGTTTGCTTTCCCCAGTTCTGCAAGTAAACTTTACTGATGGTTCACCTCTACATCTGACTTCCAGGAACACTTTAATCCAGCAGGAAAGTCACTCTAAAGTGGATGTGCTAAGATATGCCTGTATTTGCTAGTACCATAAGGCCCTGTGAGATAGGGAAAGAAGTTGAAGCATGGAAAAAAAAAGATCCAACTTAAAGAAAGCACCCATACATCCAGTTTAATGTAGAGGCTTTCCCCACAATTGCCAGACTCCAGAGGAAGCTCTTATGTGCTCAGACACAGGCATGAGGATATATCCATCAACTGCTGGCTTCTGTGGGAGATGGAGATGCCTTCAGTGGCCAGGAAAGGTGCTCTGCTTTTTTGCAGGGCTCCTAACAGAGCAGACCAGAACTGATCCTTGAGCTTGCAGTGCCATTTATGACCTGTCTGTTATGCCAAATTATGGCCAAGAACAAGAGACAAGAAACCACCTGAAACACCCAGAAAAGATTCTCTCTGTTCTCCCTATGAAACAAGGGCAGATACAAACAGAAAGATACTAAAGAAGTGCATTTGTCTTTTAATGTCCATTGCATAATCACAGAGTAAATTGTCATTTCTACTGTTGCTACTGATTGTCTTAAATTCACTTTTGTAAACCAAAATAAATGTTCATTAAATAAAGCATTATGAACTTGGTAAAGCTTCTAAAAAAGTTATGCCTAGCAATCAGTAATAATAAAATTATTGCTTCTGAAATCTGCAGGTTTTTTTTGAAACTGAAAAATTGGAAAATCCCTGCAACACCAGCACAAATTGGAGTTTTTCCTTTGCCATTTAAAACAAAACAAAACAAAACAAAACACAAAACAAAAACCCAACAGTATTCTTCATTTAAATGTGCACCTCTCACGGAACTGTGCCGTGGAACACACATAATCAATTTATCTGTGTCATCACACAGCAGAGCTGCTCTACCCTGCACAAAATGATACATTAAATTTGTTCACTGTTTAACAAGGGAGGGTCACAATGTTGCTGTTAATGATTACATAAAGACAAAACACCTCTGCCTAAATTTTTTAAAAATGTTGAAGCTATGGTCATTTTAACCTTCCTTTCATAACTGCAAGCTAAGCCAATCAATAAGTTGGAAACATGTATAGCATGTCTTCTGCCATGAAAGGAAGGTATTTCTGTCACAACGGCCTTTACAGCCAGAGGTCCTCCGCCGCACTCCGCAGATGCAGTTCATGTCTGGATTCATATGGAAACCAAAAAGAACAAAGCTGTGCTCTTGCTGCACTTTCCTGACCCTAACAGATTTCATCAATGTGTGAGTAAAATCTGATTAGGGATCAAACATCCACCAGTGTCCATTATGGATGATAGCAACTGAGGGAATTATGAACCATTCAGTGAAGTCCTCGGCTAACAGCGCAGACACGTCCAGGCTGGGAAGGTCTGACTTGGAAGAAAAGGCAACACAAAGTAATTCAAGGCTGAAATAAGCTCAGATAAAACAGGCAGTCACTTCTTGGTACACATGAGAGTGTTGCCATCAGCTTCCACATGAGCAGATTAGCACCCACACACTTTGTTATACAATATCACAAGTGCATCTGCACACTACGGTTGGATTCATCTTCTTGAGCCATGTCAGGAGCAATACGACTGAAGTTAATGCAGTTACCATAACTTCTATTTATGCATGTGATTTCTGGGTCTGTATGGCTGTGGACAGGTTTACACAGATGAAACTGGTTACAAAAGGATTCAGGAATTTTATTCAGAAATGCCCACAGGCCCCAGTGGTCCTCTCTGAGATGCATCAATTACATGCATTCCCATTGCAAATTAAATTTTTTTAATGAGTCTTTGGATACCTAACAATCAAGACAAGTTTTTAGTCAGCACTGCATCTGAATTACTCTTCAAAGCACACATGTAAGTTGGCACCATAGATCTCTTCTTCATCAGGATTTTAGAAAGCAGCTATACTATTACATCAACTAAATACAGAGAGGGGAAGCACCTTACATCTACCACTCTTCCTGGAAGATTAGCCTAAAAGGTCACAATCAAACAGGCTCAATTTCAGCTGGAATTAAGCATTTTATTTACAAAAAGAGCAGCAAGCTATGTCATACTCTGCACGTCAAAGAAACATGGCACACACTGTTTCATTACCACAGCACTAGCAATGGCATCTTTTCTTCACTCGCTCCCTATACTGCTTTCTGTGTACATTGCAAGGTTCCCTATTAAACACAAACTGAGGAAATGAAACTGAACAAAACTATTGCAGCCCACTAGCACGTACTTAGAGCTATTTCCTACTTAGTTGAAAATAAATTTATGATATAAACATTAGAACTAAAAATAAAAAAGCTGCTGAAGCACTCACAGTCTCAGTCTGGGCAGACAGTGTGAAGTAGAGCAGCAAATTGCAGCGAGCAGACAGCACAGCTCTTAAAACTTGCCCAGCTTTCTCTGACAAAAGAGATCGCTTAGGACCTCATCGGGCTGCTGCTCTCGTCGTTTAATTAACGGACTAATAAATTCCACTGCTGGCATATCTTCTACTTGTCTGTTCTCTTGAAAAACCCCTGACCCTTCCGCGGTTTGCACTCGGGCTGACCGCTACTTAGCAATAGTGCTGCGAGAGCGGTGCCTGTCACCCAAGGCAGGAGGCACTGGGAGTAGCCACCGCCGTCTCCCACCAACCTCGGACAATTTTGGGCACTTTTAACTCGCGGTTGGCAGTGCTCTTCCTTCCTCTGCCGCGGCCGTGCGGTTGGGCTGAGACCCACATCTGGGACGGCTGAATAAACCTTTCAAAGGCTTTTGGCACCTGAGTCCTAGAGCTGGGGCAGACGCGAGTATGGGTGAGAACCTCTGCGGCCGCGGCGGCTCCCCGAACCCTCCGCCGGACCGGTCTGCCCGGAGCCCCGCCGCAGCCCCGGCTCCCTCCCTGCCAGTGTCCCTTCCAGCCCCGGTGGCCCGGGTCGGGGGCAATGAAGCGGCGGCTGCCCTTCGTCCCGCAGCGCCGCCCCGAACCACCTCCTGAAGGGAACAAGTCCCGAACCGAACCGGCTCTGCGGTCTCGCAGCCCGAGGGGCAGCGCCGGCAGCCGGGCCGGGGCGCCCCTCCCGCAGGGCAAAGGCGAAACAGGCACGTCTCCTGCTCCTGACCTTTCTGCACCCGAGCTCACCGCCCTGCCGCCTCCTGCTCCCCGCCGTGCCCCTCCGTCCCAGGGCTGTGCTCCGAGCGGCCCGGACACCTGCGCGCCGCTCCGAGCCCGGCGCCCAGAGGGAAGCGAGACAGGCGGGACGGAGGGAAGGCACCGCGGCCCGCCGGCCAGCACGGCCGCTGTCGCCGTCCGGAGCCGCGCCCGCCCGTGGAGAGCAGCGGCGGCCGGTCCGGCCCGGGTCCCGGCGGGAGCTTACCCGGTGGGGGGTTTGCTGGCCCCCGGGCGCACGAGGGTCTCCATGGCCAGGCCCCCTCGCCACTTCTCAGAGGACGGGCCGGTGCAAGCCGCGATCCCGGCGGTGGCGAAGGTCGGAGGCGGGGGTACCGAGAGGGAGGGAAGAGAGGAGAGTACAGGAGTGAGAGCCGCCCTCGCCCCCTCCCTCGCCCCCACCTCCCCCGCTCCCCGCCCCGCTGCCAGGCGGCACTGCCCGGGCCGCCGCCGCCCACGGCTGCCCAGCCCGGCCGCGGGCTGCGGGCGGGGATGCGCTGCCGGGGCGGCCTCTGCCCGCCTTACCCGGCCGGCAGGGAAGCCGCGCCGCGGGCCCTGACAGCCGGGCTGCCCGGCCACACCGCAGCACGGCACGGCGGGGCTCGGCCGGCCGCTGCCCGGGCAGCGCGGGAGTGCGGGGGCGCTGCGAGCCGGTTTCCATGAGACTGCCCGGCACAAACGCAAACACGGCGGTCGCCCCCGCGGGCGCTGCCCGGGCGGCCGCCCACGGCACGGCGTGGGAGAGGAGCGTATGGGGTAACAGGCGGGGGAGAGGAGCGACAAACCCCCCGCCAGCGCCAGCTCCCAGGACCCTCCTCTGTCTCTTTTGCCACAAACTTGGCAAAACCCAATGCTTGTCAGGCGAGTGTGCCCGAGACTGAGTCCCGCCGGGAGCGGAGGCTTTTCCTCACCCTCACGCTTTGCCCAGCCCTGGCTCTGCCACCTAAGGCCTGTTTCTCGTCACTTCTGTTCGTACAGGGACATGTTTTTCTTCTCTCGGAGGCGGCACACACAACTTTTAAAATTAGCGGCATCTGTGGTCAGGCAGAGGGGCTGGAGGGCCGTGGCACGGCAAGGCAGGCTTCTCCCCAGCTTTTCCTCCTGCGGAACGAGCCCAGCATGGGAAAAACTGCCCCGCTTCCCGTGCGGTGCGGTGCGCACAACGGCACGGTCTTCGTGGAAACGTGGGCATCGCGTTAAAATCTGTGTGTGTTGTTTCAGGAATATCCCCCCTTACGCCATTTCCCCAGAATATCGACTGCTACACCTGTGTGCAAAAGCAAAGCCAGACTGGAGGCGGGGAAGTCTGGCTGGCTCTACTGCTCTGTGTGTGTGTCTTCAGCCCAGCGTGCCCGGTGTTGGACAGCCTGGCTTCTTCAGGGAATTCAGGAATTTCTCTGCTCCTCTCCATTTGTGTCATCTTGCTTTCCTAGACACAATGGGAGGATGGCAGAGGCAGGTCAGACCAGCAGCCAACACTGGGACCAGGAGACAGGAGCAAGCAGGCTGAGTGAATTTACAGTAAGAAACCTAAATGAAGATCTGAGCTTTTGCATTACCTGGCTTTTCACCTGGCTGCCTTGGTGATAGTCACACAGGTTCTGCTTAATGGTCACCTCTTTCCTCAAACCCTTACATCCCTTCAGTCTTAAGCTCATATTTCTGCCTACTGTGCTCATCAGAAAATGTTTTGCCCAGCTCAGTAACCACAGAGTAGATATAAGCAGCTTCTCTGCTTCCAAAAGTGAGAGCTTCTTCCTCAACTAGCAAGACTTGGAAAATATTGGTGTATGTGGCTGATGGCATTGCCATATGCAAGAAAACCCATCCCAGGAAGACTGAAAATGCTTCAATACATTCAGATATTGGATTAATTTGCAAGTAACAGAGGAGTGAAAGACAAGTTCATCTTTTCTGGAAAACTGGAAGATCACTGTAAATGCCCACCAAGGCTTTTGAATTATGATCAAAATACCATTTCTATTATTTACCCCAGTGTACAACATAATGCTTCTTGTGCTGTAGTCATCCTTAACTTTATCTTCTCTCACTTTGACAGCCTCAAGTCTCCCCCTAGTTCCCATCTCCTCAGCAGACATTTAAGAATGCTGGCTCCCATGCCCTTCTCTCCAAGCCCACATGTGCAGGAACCTGTGGGAGGCAGCTGCCTGTCCTAGCTGTATGTAAAGAAACCAAACCACACATTTGCAGAAGCAAAACATTGATCTCTAATTTCCCTGTTACCATGGGTAGAAGTTGACTGAGTCACCACAGTTCAGTAATTACCCTGGTCATCTGAGCCACATGCCGCAGTAATGAGCCACATGCATGATCTTAATTTGCACCTTTATGAAAATAAATAGGCTAGGCTACATAATTTATTTTGCATGTGGATTTGTTCAGCCACTGCACACTGTCAGTTTCCATAGCTCCAGGAATGAATGGTCATCTACTAAATCACGGGAGCTTGATTTCACAGCTCTGTTCATCATCTGTTCAGTCATTTTTCATCTCCTGTTTTTATTCCTAAATCTTAATGTACTCTTCCCTATTCTAGAACAGTTGCTAAAGCTGCACAGGCACAAAAACCTCTGCAAAAACACCCAGATGTTTCCCCATTGTCGTCATTAGCAAACTACAGCAAAATGACTTCCCTTGCCTCAGCTGTCACTTCTAAACTTATATAACTGAGCAGAGGTGGAAAGTACAAAACACTCAAACTAGTACTTGCTTTTTATGTTCCCTTCTTTTTGTACAACGTACCAAAAGAGTGAAAGCCTATTAATTACCAAACTCATGATCTTGTGTCTCCAGAGCACCAGTGGGGCCAAGTGGCCATGTCCCCCATTCTTTAGTCACATACATCTGATGGAAAAGCTGAGTGAAATGTGAGGAGTACACTGTGTGATGCAACATGGGAATCTGTTTTTCTCTAGACTGTTTGGCACTGTGTGTCCCTCTTAAAAAGGGCAAGGGGGCTATTTCTAGTGTGCATTGTAATCCCCACAATTGGGGTGCCGTGCTCCTTTGTTTAGGCAAAGGACATTAGTTTGGAGAGGGGCTGTATGAATATTTGCCAATGTCATAAAATTGTGACATTGGCATGTTCAGTGCTCCCAGTTTGTTTAACCCTTTCCTGTTTGTAGAACTTCATCTCTGTTTCAATGGGCCTCTTCAATATATTTCCTTAGCAAATCAATTAACTTGGATGACAAAATCCTTGTAGTAAAATAGTGTAGGCCTTTACAACTAAAAAAATAAAAATCAATTATTCACCAGTGCAATTTCAAATTTATGCCTTTTCAGAGTTTTCAAAATCTTATTCATATTTGTCTCTATCTTCACTGCTAGTAGTATTACTCAATCAACCCTTTAAGGCTACATTTTTGTTTTACTAATACTAGCCTGCAATATTTCAGGAATTTGAGTTTGTAGTATAAACGTAACTGAACATGTAAGGAATCTAGTAAGACAAGTCTAATACCAAAGAATTTGTTTATATATCAAAAAGAGCTTAAAATTAGATCAACATTAGCTAGTATGCACCAGTTAACCAAGTCTTTTCTCTAGTCCAACACATAATCTTTTTTTATGATTCAGCTGTTTGAGGACCATCACAGAATTGGAAACCAGTTTTGAGCCTAAAAACCAAAGCAAAAAAATAATAACCCCAAATTTATAGCAGGAAGAAATTGTGAACAGAAGTTAGTTACTGTGGTTAGGTTCAGTTAATAGCAAACTTTTTAAACCGCATAAGTCTTCTTCCCATTTGAAGCAATCTAGAAGTTGCAATTTAAGCATTAGCCCTGTAAGAGAGTTGACTTACTGTACAATTGTAAAATTCCTGGCTATGTAATTATAGCAATTGGAGTTGTGTAGCCTCAAGCTCACAAAACTCCTTTATTTTGTTATCCATAGTGAAAAGGAGAAAAAGAAACAGGAATTTAGATTTTCAGGGCTTGCTAGGCCTTTTCCTTAAGTTCCAGAGCACCCATTCTTCAAAAACCCATGGAGATGAGAGGGTGCGTGATGCAGTCCTGGCCCAGCACCAACAATCACCAGGCAGATTGAGCACCATCATGCCATGTAAAAGTAATCTGGAAGGGTAGGATCCTTTTGTCTAAGAGAGTATTTCAGAACACATATGCAGGGTGGGAACGTGATGTACATTAAAAGAGACGGGGAAATGGTTTAAACCCATGATATGAATAGAGCGAGTGAAATTTCTGTGAACAATGCATTAAAGGACATTAAACAGCCACCAGGACATAAAAACTGGGTTATTTTAAATATGGCTAAAAGTGGACACAGTAGACAACCACATAACCTGGACTGAAGCTGATCGCTATAATACACTAATGCAGTCTTGAGTGTAAGAACCTTAGAACTTTGGGGATTTTGTTTTAAGGATCTGGTATTGATTTCATGCTCATTTTTCCATGTATTCTTCCCTGCCCCCCCCCCCCCCCATTTGTTTTCCCTACCACTTTGTCCTATATGTTTTGGGCAAGTAGCCTTCAATTTCCTCTCTTCTCTACTATTCCTTTTATATGAATTTTTTTTCCAAGATTTGAAACCCAAGGCCTAGTCTACAAATGAACTGACATTAATGAAAGTATATTTATTGGGACAGACGCAGTGGGCCACATGTTCTTGGTCCCAGTTGGGGTGAGAACTTTCCTAGGCAACATGATAATACATGATTCTTCCTAAAATTAATAGTTTCATGACCCATACTCATGTGTACAGTGAGAACATACTTCTTCAAAGAGTGTCAGAGAAGGCAATAGTACTGTCCAGAGAAAATCCAAAATAAATTTTCAACTATGTTATATTGTATAATTGAAAAAAGCCTTTGGGAAATCTTGGCTACCTGATAAAACAAATTTGAATCAAAACACCAGCTAATTTATGTAAAATTATCTTCATTGTACTGAACTGAGTAATCATGCTTGGCCTGCTGGTCAGAGTGACCCACCTACAGCCATTCCTCTCTGGGAGGTTTTTTGCTCTTTGTTTGCCATGCCAAAGAGAGTCTGAAGTTGTGAAAGTAGCATTTCAGAGATGCGACTCACTGTCTCACAGATGCGCATGCCACTAAAATTCACTTCATCTTCTCCTCTTCCTGTAGTGCAGGTAATTTACACTCTTAGAACTACCCTCTTTCAGAATTTTTGTGAAACAAAAGTAAAGGCCTTGGGCCACCCAGCCCAGCAGAACTATCAGAAAGGCCTCCTGCATTAATAACTGATCTGAAACAGTTCATTTGGAAGTGGTATGAACTTGTAGCACATCATTTGACTGATGCTTTTCCAGTTAGTGGGGTACAGAGAAGCCAAGCTTGTGTGGAGTTGGGCAGGATTGAGAAGACTGCAGACTCTGTGCATTGTCTAGTGACACAATAAAACAGAAAACTCCTCTGTGTAAGCTGTGGATATGGCACATTCCCAGTGTTTCCTGTGCAGCACGCTGCATGCACAACATCACGTGTTCTCCACTGCGAGCAGCCGAGCAGCCTGCACCCCTCCCATGCATCACACCCAGCTCTCCAGCCAGCAGCATGGTTGGAGCTGGGAGTGATGGCAGTGAGGAGCACCTGCTGAATCTGAAACCCTAACTGTCAGCTGGGGCTTCAGCTACTAACTCCTGGAGTCATTCTTGGGGTAAATTAATCCCAAATGCCCTTAGAAGACAATTCTCATGAACCATGTCTGAGTGAATACCCAGTACCAGGGTTTCTAGTTCAAGAAGGCCATTACCATTTTGATATTTAAAATATATAGTCATGCTATAATCAGAAGAATGATATGCACTCACTGTCCTCTATATAAATATTTAACAATGTATGGGAGAAGCTTTATTAGCATTGTCTACAACTACCTTTTAGCTCACAGACTGGGTTAAACTTCTACTACATTCAATATTTTTTTTTTGCTGGAAAATAATTCACTGAAATTTAGAAATTTTCCAAGGTTAGGAGGTAGTGTTATCTCAAAGTTTCATTTTCAAGTTTCAGAATGGATAAATTACAACATAAATTTTATAGAATTTCATAGTTACATACATAATTCTTATTTCACACCTTCATCCATTGATGCACCTTTCAGTTAATCCTGATTGATAGCAACATAAATGAAAACAGGTTTTGGTTCTGTGTTTAAGTCACAAATAATACACTGAGATAAAGACAAATACATTTGTACTTATGCAAAGATGGAAAAGTAGCAGCCTTGGTGCTACTGCTGTTTCTATTGAGTTACCTAATTTGTGACTGTCTTAGTTCAACAATTCAAAGCACACAAAAATTTAAAAAGAAAGCTCACCAATATTATATCACCACATCCCTTAATTCTCTAGGAAAAAAAAGACCTTTGTTGTATCATATAATCTCTACAATTCTCCGTGAATTGAACAGAACTTGAATAGCTGCATCCTGTTAATTTGCACTCATGCACTCCCAAAGGCCTACCTTTTACTCATTCCTACCCCAAATACAGACCTCATGAACCTGCTGAAATAATATGAGACTCATATCTCTGAAACAATTATGCATCTTAACAGATGCTATTGTCAGCAATGCATCTGAAGAAGGCAGATAAACTCTGACATATATAAAACCTTATTCAGACTCAGGTTACAAGCACAAGGGAGTAAACTACAAAATAGCTTATCTCCTTACCTTGAGGAATTCACTGTGAGCTTATTTAAATTGACATCATGTACAATACAATTTTTCTAGTCACCATCATGTCATGAGATGATCAGTTGTGCAAATGGTGATTTTCCATCACCTGACCCTCTGAGGCCAGCAAAGGCTTCTTTATTCTCCCATTGCAGATTCAATAATTTTACACCTTATACCAATAAGTGACAAAACAACAATACTTTTCTTTTTGCTAACTTACCTTGAGACCAATCCTGCTGCTGATGTCTTTTTCCAGATTTGGGTTAGCTAGGTGTGGCTAAAGAAGAGGAAGGGGTGTCTTCCAAAGATGTCTGGTGGTACAAATCCAGGAGATCTTGGTCTGAGATGGGGTACACAGTTGTTTCACCACAGTATCCCTGAACTGATGTTGTTACGCAGTGAAAAGACAGGGTAGAGCTTCTCTTTCTATGAAGGGCTGCGGTCACCTTCCTCACCCTGTTCCTGTGAGCAATATGCAGAATTAGAAACCAGAAAAACTGACCTTGAATTATCAAGGAAGGGATTGGAGAGTCAAAGAGGGGTGGAGGAAGTATGGATCATCTGGATTACATCACTGTAATGATCCAAAGCCGACTGATATTGAGAGGTTTTCTACTGATTCCAACTGCATTTACCAAATCTTTCATATCACTTGCAAACACAGGCAGTAATGACTGTCTGCTCTACAGAACTTTTCTTCTCTCATTTGTTTCCCTCTTTCTTTTGAATGGGAAGTTAATCATGTTGCAATTCTACCTCTGGCCAGTTGTACCGATGCTTTGTGAATCTTTCCAAGAGTCTGCTGTTTATTGTCCCCTAAAAGACATCATGAAGATAAAAAGTCTGCCACATTCTTTAAACACCCTATACCTGACATGGTGTGGTTGATGAACTTTTGGAACCTTTTTATTTCTTTGTCTTCTCTTGGCTTGGCAGCTCTCCTTATGCTGCAGTTTCAGTCTAGGGGTGTGGTATAAATTATTATATCATTAAAATGAATCGACACTCTATTTTTTTCAGGTGAGTCATCTGCAGGTATTCAGAAAATGTACAGCATGAGAATTACATTGGGTTCAAGGCATTAAGAATACAAAAGTAGCTCATTAGATGTCTTTAGGAAAAATAAATATAGAGCACCTCTAACTTAAAAATAGAGAGAATACTTTCTTGATGCTCACAGTTGCAAACTAGGAAAATGTCAATATTTCCTATGAATTTGCTACTCAGGGTTGTGCAGTACTGCGTGACTTCAGGAACCGCCCAGAAAACAAACTGTGATGACAAGATCTGTGCTTGGTTCCTTCTTGGCTCCCATGGCAAGAACTCTGCTGGCAGCAGCTGGTGTCTGGATAGCACTTGCTTTCTGCCCAGCCTGTTGGCACAGTTTGCCTTTCAAGCAGAGTGGGCAGCAAGCCAGAGCCTCACCTTTTCTCCACCTTCTACTCTCTCAGCAGAGGTGGATGACAAGGGAGGAAAACAATAATCTCACAGAGTCATATTTTTTCTATACCTTAGTGGCCATGAAGGGTCTGGGATAAAGACCACAAACTCTTCAGTAAATAGGCAGGGATCCATAGATATTTGAAGGAATAGATTGATTTTATACTAGTTCATAATCTGATGCGATATCAAAGGAACCCACAGATTTACCTGCAATTTTTTCTTTTACTAGAAGGTGTCAAATGGAGGTTTAAATCCTCTTAAAATGCATTAGACTAACACCTGTGATAATTATGGAGGTGCTTTCACAGCACTGGCCTGTGTTTTAAATCTGTCACAAAAGCCACATTAACTTTCTTGCTCAGTAGTGAACCAAAATGCGCATGGAAATATTTAGAAACTTTCACTGATAATGGATTTTGAAACCTGTGTCCAGCTTACATGGGGAAACTAAAAGTCAGAAAGTGACTGACTTAATTGTTCATGTATACTTTGTATTTGATGTGACAAATCACCCCAGTGATTCATTGAATCACAGAATATACTGAATCGTAAGGGACCCACAATGACCATCAAGTCAAACTCCTGGCTCTGGACATGCAGAATCACATCAGGTGTCTGAGAGCATTGTCCAAACACTTCTTGAACTTGAAGGAAGTGCCTGCTTGAGTCAGACCATGTGTTCACACAAGAGTAACCATCTGGGAGTCTTGTGGCAACCTCTGCAGCCTAAATCATTGCTTACATGAAGTTTTCTCAGGTTGCTTGGTGTGAGCTGCTCCTGCTTGTTCTTGTCCTTACATGTAAACAAGAAATCCTTGTGTCCTACTCCAGTGTGGGAACAGGTTTGGTCCCACCTGCAGACACTTGGGCATGCCATGGACAGAAGCTTCCATGCCCTCCCCCACACAGCCTCAGCTCATGGCTACTGAAACCACCTCTGTCAGGTTGCCCAGTCCTGGCTGAACTATTACCAAGCTCATGGCACTTTTTAAACAACAGGTGCAGCTCCCCTGCACAGTCACCCCTGTGCTGGTATCGCCTTCCCCTTCACAGAGATTTCCATGTCATAACATAAGAGAATATTTATGCAGCTTGAGGGGCGGCATTTTTAACCCTTTACATTATAATTGCATTTCCAAACTGTTGTCTAATACAGATCTTGATAATTACATTTGTTACCCTACTGGATTGGGTAACATCCATCATCCTGATGGATGAGCATTAAGAATGGCTAAACCTGGAATCTTCAGATGGATGTAACATAGACTGTAAAATACATATATTTATCCACAGATATATGATTGTATGATTCCAGAATTTTTTTCCCTTTGTGGTAGGGTTTTATGTTTTGGGGTTTTATTTCTGCATACTGACTTACTTGGAAGTTCCAGATGCCTGTGGCTTCCTCTGAGACCCCACCTGAAGAACGGCATCCAGCTCCAGGGCCCTCACCAGAAGAAAGCCATGTAACTGTTGGGATGGGTCCAGGGGAGAGCCACAAAAAATCATCAGAGGTCTGCAACACCTCCCTTATGAATAAAGGCTGAGAGAATTTGTGTTGTTCAGCCTGGAGAAGTGAAAGTTCCTGCAGTCTTTCAATACTTAAATGGGGCGTATAAGAAATATGTGGACAGACTTTTTACCAGGCAATGTAGTGATAAAAGAAAGGGGTAACAGTTTTGACTACAGATGAGTAGGTTTAGATTGGATGTAAGGAAGAAGTTCTTTACAATGAGAGTGGTGAGAGGCTGGACCAGGCTGCCCAGAGAAACACTGGATGCTTCATCACTGGGAATGTTCAAGGTTAGATTGGATGGAGGGGAAGAGTAACCTGGTTTAGTTAAAGATGTCTTTGCCAATGCTATGGGGGTTGGACTATGGATGACCTTTAAAGGCCCTTCCCAACCCAAACTACTCTTTGATTCTTGAATGCCCAAGTGAGGATTCAAGGGTCTGTGTTAGTGGACTCAAGTGAGAGTATAGGATTCATCACTGACAAGCTGAGGATATTTGAGGTCAACTGAGAATGAAACTCCAGGATTTAAAACCCTACATGGAGTGTTTTTTGAAGGGAAAAAGAATCCAGCAGCTAAGCCAACAAAACAGGCAGGAACTCATTCCTAGTTTAATTTTTACTGTAGAAGCTCAAAATTAAATCAGTGGTTCCACAGTGGTCCAACAGTATGATCAGAAAACCTGCTGTGGGAAGCTTGGGAAAGTAAATTTTAATGAGCATGATTTCTTCAACAGTCTAGTGACAACCTGTTACAAGAAAATGACCAATGAAAGTCTTAATAACATTTCAATTATTGGATTAAAACTCAGAAAAGACTAATGATTAAGAAAGGGGGGAGAGCAATCAGCAGGAAAACAAACACAAAACAAATCAACAAAAATTCCCCAAGGTTTTATTGCAAAATTAGGCTTTTAAATGTTTGTATCCTGCACCTTTCCATTGGGAGGCCTCTGTCACTGGTCCCTGAGGACTTGAGGCTTATAGCCCCAATATGCGTCTCTGGGAGGAGGGGTCAACTCCTTTCCTAAGATGGCAAAATAGGGTGTTACTACCTCCTGGAAAAGAGAACAGTATGGCTTTATTTTAGTCATGATATCTGCTTTTGTAATCCCTCTATGCTCTAAGCAAAGCCAAACAGCTTTTACCTTTTTCTTAAAATGGGAATGAAATGTGTGGGCATGAAGGGGGTGCTCTTAGGAGGTTGATGATGAAATATTCTGCTAACATCATCATAAAAGCAAAGCTGCTGCAGGAACCTGAAAGGACACCCTGGGTAGATTTGTTATCAGAGTTTCCAGTTTTGATGAGAGAGACGTACTAAAATAAGACAAAGGATTATGAGTTTATGATCTCATGTCTGCTCTGAAGAGCTGAAGAGATCAGGTTGAACCCACCATCAGTGGGACAATGATTTCAGCCACTTGTGAAAGACTATTTTTGTCTCTTGTATTCCCAGGTATTCTATGTTAAAAAAAAAAAAAAAAAAAAGAAAAAGAAAGGAAAGACACTTAGGCAGCAGAATGATCTTTAACTCAGTCCCTTTGAGTCATAAAACCTGATGACTTGCCCCAAAAATTTAAGAACAACCTTCCCCCTAAGACACCTTTGGACTCCTCCAGAGGGATGAGAGGGAGGTAAACAGAACACTCAAATAGACTTGCCCTAAACATTACTTTTGTACATTGTGTTACTGCTCTTGAGAGGTATTGCTTAGAAATTGAGTTTAAAAACTGGGGAAAAGTTTGCAGCTATAACAACAATATTTATAGTCTTCAAATTTATTTGAAGCTTTGTGAAATGCATCTGGGCAAATGGCTGTCCCAGCCTAAGGCAACAGCTAATGTGCTTTGAGTGGAAGGCTAGTGGTCAGGCTTAGACAGTTGGGCAGGGGGTTCACAAGATTTTGTGCTGCAGTCTGTATATGCATATGAGGGAGGAAAAAAAAACACATTTCCCCGCCTCCTTGAAGATCCATGTCCAGCTCCTCATTTGGTTCAGTTCAGCCAGCTGTCTGTAGGTACCTCTGAGCATTAAAGCACTGAAGTCCAGCAGCTGCAGAAGTCACACAGGTGGCTGTCCTAGGTTAGGAACAGCCAGCAAAGGGCTCTCAGCAGAGCTGCCAAGGCCCATAAATGAAAATGGAGCAGCCAGAGGCCCAACCTTCAGGGACCCAAGCCGCTCCAAGAGAATTGCTTCACATGGCAGTTTATTGGCCAAAAATCTTAGCTTTCACTTACTTTCACTGAGATGATGGGAAAAATTCTAGCCTGGAAATTATTTCCTTAGAGAAAAAAGACTATGAACTGTTATGGTTAAAGAATAACTGTAACAGTCAGTTACTATCACTCTTTATCTACCTGGTCAGATTTTTGTTCTCTTTTACCAAAAAACAAACAAACAAACAAAAAAAACCCAACAAACAAAAAAACCCAAAGAAATCTTCTTGGACTGTTTGATTCATGTTTGCCTCTTACTTATGCCTCTGCTTTTGAAATAGTAAAGTTCTGTATAATTTTTCCAGTTGTCCAGGTGTGGCCTCAAGTCACCACATTTGGAGCAACTCCCTTCAATTTGAACCCAGACTTTGTTGCTGCCAGTCACATCCTGGCAGGAGGGTAACTCTGGAACAACAGCAGCAGTGTTTCAATGAAATGACTAAACTTTTCTTTTTCCGGAGGATCCCTGCTACCACTGGTATGTAGGATGGAGAATGTGAAGTCTGAGGATATTCTAAGGCAGTGTAGTCTACCTCATTAGTTTGGAAATGAAGCAAACAAAGAGATTCTAGCAAGAAAAAAGAGATGGTATATTAAAATAACTAAATACCACTCCAGACACAACAGACTCCTTGTCTCTGAGCAATTATGAATAAAGCTGGGTACTTTGGATGAAACTTAATTTAGACTACATTTTCACAGTCACTTCAAGCTAATCTAAATTGGCACAGATTATGAAAGGAGGAATCTTGCCTGCCTGCCTGTCTCTGGCAAAGCTATTCCCTCATTTTTCCTCTCTTCGTGCCCCTTCACACACAGAGCAGCTTTATTTGTCTCTGTGTGGCATGGAGTGGGGTAAGCAGCTTGCCCAGAGGGACAGCCCTGTTGCTCCCAAACACACTTTGTGCCTCCCCATGCCCCCGTCCAAATTACAGCCATCCTGACTACAAGTGGGAAATACTCCATGAATGACAGGGAAAGATTTTGCCAAACCAGATAGGTTTCCTGGTTTGGGGAAGGGGGGGTGCAGTGATGTTTCAAGCTGCGATGACAGTACAGAGACATACCTCGAGTAATGTGAAACAGGGCAGTAGTCAAGATATTTCAAGTGGACTTGAAATTCCTAGAGCAGGCACTAACTAATTCCTGCACTTGCTACTTTAACACTGTTTTATATTATTGCTATGTAACATATTAACTTCTAGAGGTCACAGCCCATCAGCCCTGATATGCTGGTGACTTGTCCAAGTAAATATAGGCAAGCAAAACACTGTTTGTTCTAGCCATGGAAGAAAAAAAGGGTCTTTTCCATATTTTTTTGTTTGTCCCATTAAGATATCAACACCCTTCTCTCCCTATTTGTCTTTGAATACCATGAGACATTTGCATCAATTAATGCTTTGGAGTTCTTAATCCTATGTCAGGGAGCCCAAGCTGAATGTAGCAAACGTAGTCACAGTATGTGCTTGCATGTGTACAACTAATTCTAGTTTTCCTGAAGTGCAATCTCAATGCCACAGCTGAATATCTATTAAAGGTTGTTTAAAGATAATTGCACAAGACAGAACACAACTCAAATGCAGTAGCCTCATCTGGAATTCTTAAAAACAAATTCCAAATAGGGGAGCAGTGAACTTGTCCCGTGGGATAAGTTCTGTGGTCATGTGCTCATTTTGCAGGAAGCTGGGTTTTTCCTTCATTAGAGGAGTTGAACGACCGTGAGTCAATCACTCAGGTGCAAACATTTTTGAGATCTGCTTTTCACTGGGAGATATGCCAAAGGTTCTCATATAAACAAGCACTGTTTGCAGACACCTTCTCAGCAGTGGCACTATATTGTTAAACATTAATTCTTATGTGTATGTTGTGCAACACTTACACGTATTATTTGGCTTTGTTAGCAATTTGAAAGGCAACTTTCAGTAATTTAGGAGCAAAGCATAGGTTTGGGAGAGTTTCCTACACAAAATATAGGAATAAATACCTTAATGAGTAAGCAATTTCTATTGGTTTTATTTGTTTATTTAGTAAAAGAGCCCTGAGGTTTGTTTTACAGTGAATATTTAAAAGGGGAGCAAAAATGACCTTGACAGTTGGTCCTAACTGGTATATTTGCATTCTGAGAGTGGAAGAGAACAGGCACACAAGCGGTAAAAGTGAGTTGGCAAAAAAGGCTGCGGAAATAATGTCAAGATTTGGAATCATTTTTGGGAAGATAAACAAGTAGGTGCACTATTTTTACTGAAAGGTTTCTATGGATAATGACAGTGGTGAGATGTCTCTGCTCCACCTGTTGGTGGAGAAGAAAAAGAAACATCCTGCAGAGAGAAGAGAGAGAACTCCCTGTTTGCCAGGGAGTCTGCTGCAATAATCACAGTGTCACAGGATTTTCTCTGTGTTTTAAAGGATAAAGAAGTGAATCAGAAACTCCAAAAGGGACTCAAGAAGAAAAAAATGAGGATTTATTTGCTTGCCACCAGGCAATTCTGCCTGGCCTACAGTGACAGCTTGGGAGAGATGGTTGAACAAGTGCACCTCACTGTACACAGCATACGCAGGGTTTTTGGATGGAGTCTTTTCCGGGGTGGGGGTAATTTTGCAGTTTGATCAAACTATGTTACTTTAGAGTGTTTTTATAGAATCGTAAAGTAGTTTGGGTTGAAAGTGACCTTTAAAGTTTGTCTGATCTAACCTACCTGCAATAACTAGACCAGGTTGCACAGAGCCCCATCCAGCCTGGCCTTGAATATTTCCAGGGATGGGCATCCTGTTCCAGGGTTTCACTGCTGTCATTATAAAACCCATTAGCTGTGAAGTGAGCCCACCAGCCTGTCAATAGAGTACAACACTCTTTAGCAGCTGCAATAACTTAGTGTTTGCTATTTTATGGTATGTTCTGCTCTTTGCTTAACTGAAGTTGTAACCTCTAAGAAAAACTTCTAATTTGCTGTCTTTGGCTATTTGTCTGTGTAATCCTGGGTTGCTCTTTTCCTTATCTAGAGGCTTTCAGGGAAAGTAGAGTTATCTGTTAGGAAGTATTACACCTGGTATCATTACCTCTCAGTGAAAGGTTTAATTTTTAATTTCCCAGGAAAATGGGGATACACTTAGACATTGTCTGTGGGAAAACAAGTCAGTGACCATGAGAAAGCACACATACACACAGAGTACAGGAATGACAATGCTTTCATGTAAGGAGATTCAAACTGACCCTAGTAGGTAGAGGTATTTAGAATATGCATTTGGAATATCTCTTTCAGTGAAGGACAGCACAGAAACCAGGAAATTCAGCATGTGTCCTGGAGTCAGAGCTGATGTGTATTTTTAGACTCTAAATCAGAGTGTGCCTGTACAATGGTGCCATTTCAGTATCCAATTAAGAGCCTGATTTCTCATTGTGACATTTTTCAAAATGCCCATGGTAGGGATAAATCACCTACCTACACCCTAAGTCAGGAAGAATTCCTTTGAGAGTCACAGTGACTCAGGAACAGCCGAGCTCTGCCAAACTGGAACAAGTTCAAAGCAAGCGCTGCCTATGATCAATTCATTACATAAACCTCAGATAAGGGAGTGGCAAGAAACTTTCCTGCCACCAACCATGAAAACAGTTAAGGGGAAACAAGCCATCCACCACCTGGGTTTTGACAGTCTACTCAATCTTGGTATTGTAAGGGTCCCAATGTGTCTGGTAGTAAACACAGGAGAAATCAGAACCAGAGTAAGCTGCTGTTCTGAGCTAGAATGCCATTTTTTCAAATATCTCAAGGCACAGACAGCAGCTGCAGTTAAGTAGATAGCCTTAGGAAATAGCTTCTTAATACAGGAAAGCAGGAGAAAAGTAATTTTATTTCCTCACATTCTTTTTTGCAGGCACTGTTGCTCAATGGAATTGAGCATGGAATTCCCATGAAATGTTATAATAAAAAACAACCCTATGTAGCAAGGGCCTAAAGAAGTAAAAAAAAAAAAAAAAAAAAAAACAAACCTGGATCTTCAAGCAAGTTCTACACAGGCTTCCGTGAACCAATGAGTTTCTTCTGTCATCAAAATACTGGGCACATATGGAGAATCCTGCTGCCTCAGGGCTGGTAGAGCCTCTGACCACAGGTCTCAGCAGAAACTAAGTGCAAAACAACATTTGAAGCTGTGCCTCATACTAAATCTCTTGTAATTGAGTACTTGGTCATGTGTATTTAACGATATAAATGGCCAGGACCTGCACACAGTGAGTTTGCATGCTGTGCAAGAAAAAAAAAAACCTAAAATCCATGTGGGAGAAAAAAAGAGCTTATGACCATGGTTTAAGCACAAGTCTTTTAACACTTAAGCATGTCCTGGAGAATTCCTGGTTGGAGTAATTAGCAGAAAGCATTTATTTGTTCAAATAAGTTCACATTTGGCTAGCATTTATAGACCACATGCCAAAAGGCTCCAAAGATTTTTTTCAACAGCCACAAACATGAGAAAAAGATAACACCTGTCCTGGTCAATGTGTGAAGGCAATATAGAGAAAAAAGCTCATAAAAATGCTTATGCAGGTATCTTCATAAGACACTTATGCCTCTGCTGTTGAAATACTAGAGACCAAAACCTCCTGAGGATTAAGTGAGAATTTCTGAGATACATCCCGAATTAAGCAATGAAAATCTAATGAAAGGCAATCTGACAACATCCCCAAAATCTTAAACCTTCCAGGGAGAAAGTTTAGTTTCTTTTAGGAATTCATAAAAGCAGTTGGATGGGAGCCATTTCTCCCTCCAAGATGTTAATTTTTCATGGCAAGAACAATTAAGTACATTTTACTCCATTTTCTCTAGGGACTGGGTTGTTGCAGAAAGCAACACACCCAGCTCTGGGCAGGAGAGCTCTCCAGGACAAAGGCTGTGCCCAGCAGCTTCCCATGAGGCTGTACCACATGAAATCCAGGGCTGTCCTGTTTAGCAACTGAGTAAAAGGAGAATGAGGACTTTTATAACTTTTTGAGTAAAATTTAACTCTTACTGGTATCTCTTCTCCGACAGGAATATACCTTTTATTACTTGAATTCAAGTCCTTTTCTCACATGTTGCATGAGATACATGTTTTACTGAACTACATAAGAAATTCCACCCTAAGGCAGACACACTTGCACAGGGAACATCCAGTTCCATTCAGTGTCTGCACCAGGGAAAATATACTGACCTCATCCAGAAGGAAAATAAAGTTTGTGTGTAAAAAGTACCTTTAGGATCTTCCTAAAGAGTTTGGTTGAGAAATCTGAATAACCAACAAAATGATTCCTCATAGACAAAATGTATTCTGTGTTTGGGAAATGACCCAACAATTTCCCATATTACCATGGTCATTTTTCATCATCCGTATTAAAATGTCTTTGCAATCCCTTATCATCCTCACATCAGGGGTCAGAAGCTGTACTTAAATTGTAAACATCTTTCTCATAAATCTCATTTAGGTACAAAATACTTTATAAACCAAAACCATGGTTACTCTCTGCAGTATAAGTTAGTCTGGAAGACTGTAGGAATGTCACATGCCCTAGAAATAATTAATCTGGCAATGTCTTTATTCTGTCTTTGCAATTCCTTCACAGCCAGGTTCAGGCCGGGACAACAGACAGGGCTTAGCCTGACATAGAAGAATTCTCCATTTAAATGCTCTAAGTCAGATCAACAACAACCTAAAGATCCAAGCAAACAAAAAAAAAAAAAAACCCAAACATATGAAAAACCAACCAATGAACCAAACAAAATCCCAAACAATTTTGTCAGAACAGCCATATTAGCTCCAACTAAAAATCTACCTACAGTGAGAATCTGGAAAAGTAAGATGAGAATGAAAGGTAAAAAGATAATTTCAGGTGCCTTAATACATTTTCAGCTAGATAATGTTTCATTTGTTTTTAATTGAAGTTTGCAGTCTTTATAGCTGCATGATTTTTCTTAAAGTGAAGGAATAAGCAGAGAGGAGGAAATTTAGCAGCACCATAATTAACTACTTAGGGCAAATCCTCCCATCAGATTCATGAGGCAGATTTCAGATAAGCAGCTCAAATGAAGGATTATCTTGCAAGCAATGCGGAAATGTTGATCAGCTTGATATTTCCATTCTGCAGACAAGAGTTCATGCTCACTATTTTCTGCAAGGAGGTAAATCTCCACAAAGGTGGCAAGTCTGATCCAAAGGAGATTTGTTTTTAAAACCCCTGCATATGACCATCTTGTTCTTGTCTGTTTTCAGGCAGAAACAAGATCTGAATTTAGATGCTGCTCAGCTGCCCCCTTTGAGAAGGGTTACCAGGCAGATGGATGCCCTGATGGCATAATGGATGGGTTGGAGAGCATTGCATATGTATTAATACGGTGTCTTTACACAAACATTAGCACTTGAGAGCATCACAGAATACTCAAGCATCCTGAAAATATTAAGTTGAATTAAAAATATAATCTTTTTTGACTGATAAAATTCTCAGCATGTTTCATGGCATTTAAAGAAAAATGGAACCTATTTAGCTAGGAGAATTAAATTTCAAGGAAAAATGTCCTATCAATCATCAGGAATATTCTGAAAAAAACCCGCACAAAATTTAAACCGGAGTCTTGTCATAACAGTCTCGCATACACCAGTCTTGTCTGGTGTCTGGGCAACCAATGAAACTGAAAAAGTGAGAAGCTTGCCATTTACTGTGCATTTTTTAGTCCTTTTCCCTCATTCAAAAGCTGCTGAGATGGCTAGGACAAATTCCTTATTTCAGTTTCAGGATCTAAAAGCTATTTATTGGATGGGGATCAAGGGTCTCTACCTCTTCATTCTCTACATAGTAGAAAAATACATACACACACTTCAGTAAGTTATGCTTTGAACAAGAAAGAGAGGACCAGGAGCAAAAAGGGGGAAAAAGCAAAGATAATACAAAATATTTAGTATTGCTGTACTGGCAGAAATAGTACCAATCTCTAAGGTTTTATTACTTGAATATGGCATGCATATTTGACAGAGTATATATAAGATATTTTATATGTCCAGTGGATATACTTTCCTTTTCATTGTTTGACTTATGCAAACAGGTTACATGTTTTGCCCCCTGGCAAAATAAAATATCATCCATTAGGGAGAAAATAAAAGGAGCTATGGCCATATCACAGGATTTCCCCATGTCTTAGGTGTCCAAGAGATAAGTAGCTTTCTTTTATAATTGGCATCAGAATTCTTCAGAGGCAGCTGTTAATTTAATGTTAATTAAAATGCATTTCTTTACATTTTCTAGTAGAGTGAATCTGTTAAAACATTAAAAAAAATGTATGAAACTTGGAACCTAGCCCTCTCCCCTCCTTATTTAGATAATATCCCACCCCAAAACCCCCCAAACAAAAATAATTTTTGCAGAATGCTTGCCTAAACAGATAAGCCTGACAGTAAGATTTCCAACAAATACTCACGAGACTTAGATATCAAATTCCCATCAAATGAAAAAAATCCCCCTTTCTTTCCAAGAGCATCGAGATAAGATCATGTGCAGACATCACATCACACTCTGCTCATGTCTGTGTGTTTAGCTCTGAAGTACTCATATTGTTCCTGAAATTATTCATCCTTGGGTTCCCAGGCATGCTAGCTGAGTCCAAGAGTTACTCTCTCTTGGCAACTGCCTTTTCTCCTTCAGTTTTTGTCTGCACAGGCAAACCCTTAAGTCTGAACTCAAGAACATCAGTAGGGCACTGCCCTGCTAAGAGGGAGGCTGCCCACACTGTCAGGATAGAATTACTTCAAGCTCTACGACTCAAACTCAGCACTACCATTTCTGTGCAGGCAGCTGCTGCCTGTCAAGGAGAACTAGTTTCTTGTGCTCATAGATAATAAGACAAGACAGCTGTCTTTTTTCTTCTGGTGGGGAAACCCATACTGGGGAAAACAGCCAAATAACACAAAAAATCCAGTAAGCTCCCTGTAACATGCTCACAGAAACAATGATCACTTGTGTGCTTCTAGGCATATGACCACTTACTGAACGTAGAAGTCACATGTACAGGTAAACTGTTGATCAACTCTCAGACACCAGTGAGGGATCATTTGAATTATCACCATAAACCTCGTTTTCAGAGATTAATTGTAAATTCACAGAATGGTTTGGGTTGGAAAGGGCCTAAAAGATCGTCTATAATCCAACCACTCTGCCATGGGCAGGAGCACTTTCCACAAGAGCAGGTTACTGAAAGTCCCATCCAACCTGGCTTTGCACACTTTTCAGGAATAGGATATCCACAGCTTATCTGAGCAACCTATTCCAGTGTCTTATCACCCTCACAGTAAAGAATTTCTTCCTAATATCAAATCTAAACTTACTCTCAGTTTGAAACCATTCCCCCTTGTCCCATCACTACATGCTACTGTGAAAAGTCTCTCTTCATCTCTCTTGTAACCTAAACCCCGTAACCCAAAAAAAGCAATACCAGAGAAGGATTTTTAATGAGTATCCAATAACAGAATGAAGCCCAATATGTCACTTTAAGGCAAGAGTTCTTTTAAAGACCTCTTTTTTTTTTTTTAAAGAAAATGTTTTTCTCACAGGAATAATTTCTATAACAGCTATAAAATACTGTTTTTATTTTCCTTTGCTTGCTGCTACTCTTTCAGGCAGCCTGCAAGGCTCAGCTTTGCATATATTCCCATTTTACTCCTCTTCCTCCTATGAAGAGAAAAAATCCTGTAGAAAGTGATGTGTAAGGTAAAATTTATGGTGGACGTTAAGAACAGCTTAAAACAGTGAAGTCTGGTCTGTAGTCCATTAAAAATTTGATAGACTGTATAACCTCCTTGCAAGAAGTCTCCACAGTTACTGCATGAGGGAGAAGGGAAAACCAGAGAGAAGCAATACCCTCGGTGACCTTGCCCTCTAACAATACTGGTGGCTTGACAGTGACTGCAGAGCTGATACTTGGTTGCCTTGGCCTTTGCAATAAATCTAGCTCATGTTATTCTTATGAAGTAAGTTGTGCTTCCCACAGGAAAAAGAACATATCTGTAAAGCAGAAGTGCTCTGAAAGCAAGTCTTGTTTGCTTTATTTGCTGTAGGGTAGTTAGTTGCTGGTCATCTTGGTTATGCAATAGCAGATAGAGCTCTCAAAGACCTGGATGCTTCTTTGGTGCTAATTAACACTGTCAACTGGGATTGTTACATTCAGGTATTTAACTTGAATTTAACATTTAAGTTCATCTGCTCTTACTTTAGACATTATTTCCAGGAGAGTTGAGTTCAGAGCACTCCAGTTTCTTGATTTGTAGAGAAATATGAATCCCTCTTTCTTGCTCCTTTAAGTATAAAGGGAAATATTATTCTGATAGCTGAGAAAGTCAGACAGGGTGGAACCTGACCATCAAGACCTTTTTATAGTTGACAAATAAAATTTAGTCTACATAATAGTGATATGGAGTTTGAAGAGCAGAGAAAAGTTCTTGTCAAGTCACTTGCCAAACATGCAGCAGTTTCTAATGTCCTTGGAATTGCAATCATATCAAATGGAGTGGAAGATAATCCAAATAACACGAGATAAATGAAGGGCAAAAAAATTTTTAGACCGTTAGGCAGAGAAGCAAGTTCCTTCATGTCTACAATCTGAATGTTGCAGTCTTTTACCTCAACTTCTTATCTTTCAACTAATTCCATTCCATTCCTTGCTGTTAAATTGTGGGTTTTCTAGACAAAAGACTCTTTATCAGCTGGCTTGATCTGCAAATTAATCACACTTATAAATATGAGAATCATGTTTTTAAACACTTGAAAAAAACTGAATTATTAACTAAATCTGCTGTTTAGCAAATGCCAATGAATTCAAAAAGTGCTAATTCAAGGATGACTATTAGAAGTTCTGCTATGAAAACAGGGAATACCAAAATATAAATCTGTGCCTCTCCACAAAGTTAACTGGTTATTCTTGAGTGTTAGGATCCATAGAACATCAGCCCTATCCCACTGGGTACCTATTCAAATGATACAAAAGAAGAAATGTCTATACAGCAGTTGTTGAACATACTCAAGCATAAAAAAACAAGATAAACAAAAGAGAGTTTGCTAATGCAAATTCACACAGGCAGGGCTTCTATACACCATGTCCCAGAATCACAGAATTATTTAGATTGGAAGAGATCCCTGAGATCAGGTCCAACCTTTGACTGTCCACCACCTTGTCAACTAGACCATGGCACTATGTGCCACGTCCAGTTGTTTCTTGGACACCTGCAAGAATGGTGACTCCACCACCTTCTTGGACAGTGCACTTTAATGTTTAACAGTCATTCAGTGAAGAAATTCTTCGTAATATCCAGCCTGAACCTCCCCCGGTGCAACTTGAGGCCATTTCCTCTTGTCCTGTCACTATTTTCCTGAAAGAGACCAGCTTTTACTTTGGTAGTTGGTCTCTCTACCTCCTCCTTTCAGGGAGTTGTAGAGAGCAATGAGGTCTCCTCTGGGCCTCCTTTTCTCCAGGCGAAACAACCCCATCTCCCTCAGCTGCTCCTCATAGGACTTATCTTCTGGACTCTTCACCAGCTCCGTTGCCCTTCTCTGGACATGCTCTGTCACCTCAATGTCTTTCTTGTAGTGAGGAGCCCAAAACTGAGCACAGGATTTGAGGTGTGGCTGCACCCATGCTGAGGACAGTGGGACAATCGCTGCCCTGGCCACACTATTGATGATACAGGCCACAGTCCATTGGACTTCTTGGCCACCTGAGCACATGCTGGCTCATGTTCAGCAGGACATTGACAGCATCCCCAGAACCTTTTTTGACAGGCAGGTTTCCAGCCACTTTGCCCCCAGCCTGTAGCCCTGCATGGAGTTGTTGTGGCTGAAGTGTAGGACATGGCACTTTGGACTTTGCTAATATTTACTAATATCCCAGATACATATTTCAGGAAATGGGTTAAACCCCCAAAACTTTCCACTACTCTCAAGCCAATCTTTACAACGTTTATATATCAAATAGATACATAGGTGTTACTGTTATTCACACAATGGAAGCAGATTAATTTCCAGCCTGCTGTCATAATACATTAGATAGGAGATAGACATCTGTCTAATATATCTGGGATCCTTGGTTCTAGGGACATATGATTTATATGCTACATGTTAATGCTGTTCAAATTTTACTGCTGTGTGTATGAGATTATATGGATGCTTCGAGTTGCATGTCTTTCTGGTAAACAGACATTTCAGATCAAAATCTAATGAGTATTTAAAAGCTGATGATATTTGTACAGAAATATCACACAAGTCCTGATAGAAACAAAATAGACTTAATTTCAATGCATACATCTTCAGATTGTTTGGACATTTGTAAGAGCATAGCACACAAGTCTTTGGTCCTCAATGTAGTGTTGGAGATTAGATATTTCTATCATATTCATATTCATGCATCAAAGGTGTTCATGTTCTACATTAGTTAGGAACTTAATCCTTTCCAACTTTGGATGACAAACTTCACAGAGGAACATATTACACCATACAATTAACCAGCTTATTGCTTAAGGCAGCACAGTAAGGTAGGAAACCTTGATTGTAAGCTCAAATCTACTCAAATCAAATTTACTTGTTCTCTCCTAAATAACTATATTTGGGTTTTGGTTTTCTTTTTTTTTTTTTTACATTCTGTCTGGCATTGGTTTTGTCAGACTTTCATAGCAAGTTTATTTTATATAGTTCATTCTACACTCTTGATGCTTTTTCATTCTCATGTATCAAAACCAGAACAAAATTTCTTTCTTAGTCAACATTTTCCAACATTACCTAATTTCCTAACAGTTCAATAAAAAATGTTGTGGATAATATCACTCTTCACTGTTATTTGCACATATGCTATGTGTAACAATAATAATGCTGTTAACAGATTCCATAGGTAATGTAAATTTATGTAATAGATAAAATCAGCATAGTGCATCTTGTATTAGTTATTTTCCACTAAATATTGTGTGAACAAAAAACATTTGAACTCAAACACAGGGCATAATTTACTAATTTCTTTATATAATCCATATTTTCCTGAGACTTGGAAATATTTCCATTGTTCTCTTTTCATTCTTAAAGCACACCAGTATTCCTATTGATCTTTTCATGTCACTTACTGAAAGATTTTCTTTGAGGAACATCCTGTAAATGGTAGAGGTACTTACATGCTATGTTATTTGTGTGAACTTTATATATCATTACTGCTAAACAAGAAGGAGTTTACAGATGACTTAGGAAGTTTCTCCTCATTCATATCCCTTTTGTTGATACCTCAGGCTTCAAATACATCTTTTACATGATGAACTAGTCCAGCATTTGTTTGCATGTGTGGTTGTGTGGCCACTTTGTTCTCTTTTCAAAACAAAGACCCTGTTTCCATCAGCTGTAGTTTTCTTTAGCAGGAGCTCAGTGATTAAGGATGTTAGTGGGCTAGCTGCCAAACTGGCTTTACCCACATTTGATGTGAAAAAGATGGGGTTACACATTCCAAGTATCATCCTACTCAATGAATAACCACAGTGTCCTCAAGAACCTCACTGAGCAGGCTTCTATTCAGAGAAAATGCAATTTATGTCTTGAATGAACAGAAAGTAAGTCCTAGCCAAAAATCTGCAAAACCAAGTTTCCTGATTATCTTCAGAGTTAGAATAAAAATTTCATATGGATTGCTGTAAATGCCTATGGTAAGCTAAGGTATCTAAAGTTCTGGCATAGGATGTAATGAAGCTTTTGAGCAGTTACAATGTAGAATATCACATTCCAATGCATTCAGGTTCATATTTTGATTAGTCAGCTACATCACTGTCTCTGTTACATTTGCTTACTGCACTTTGTAGGAGCTTTGGTACTTCCTTTGGTTTCATACCAAAGAAGAAAGCTGAAGGAATACACTGCACAGAAGTTTCACTGTCTATTTACTAATTGCAACATGGACACATGCTCTTTCTCATAGCCAGAGAATTACTCACATGCAAGAAGCAGGAAAAAATTGTTGTTCCCAATTCCATAGCAAATCAATTCAACAGCAATGCAGGCTTCCTTTTCTAATAATGTTGTTATTAAAAGAGTCACACAAATTAATTTCCCATTACTGTTGGTACAGGACACTGGCATGAGGCATTCCTACATGTAACCTCAGATATTATGTTGTATTAAACTTTGCAAAATCAGGTAGGTATGACATGATTTGTCATCAGTTTAATTGAACAGCAATAAACTATATTTCCAGAGCCAGGTTCTTTACATTGATTTTGTGCTTTTCAGCATCTCCATGATAACAATGCAAGTTAAAGTATGCATAGTAGGACAAGCCATCCTCTTGCATGGCAAGATTTCAGTTTCCAATACAGGAACAGAATTTGCAAGTCAAAGCCATTCAGAACAGGCTGCAGTGTGTTGAGACTTTAAAGAGAAAAGGTCTGATACCACCATAGGTGAAAGTGAGATCACTTCTTAATCAATTTAGGATTCTATGTGAATTCTCTGCAGGACATTACAGAATGAGAAATCAAATGCCAGAAATTCAGCAACTCCAAGCCAGTGAAGTGTTTTCACACAGTTCAAGGATGAGTATATTCAAAGCTCAAGTTCTACTAAAATTAGCCAGAAATTAATCAAATGGTAAAACTAAAAGGCCTTTTTTTTCTACAGAAGAAACACTCCTGCTGTTTGATTCACCTGAAATAACTCCCAGTTTTGGGGCTTCTAAACCAACTATATGTACACATAGAGTACACTGATAAAAAACATTCAACTTAGTCAGAAAGGCAATATACATTGTTTGAGACCACATAAGGAGCAAAACCAAAGAGCAGCACTTGCAAAGCAGTCTCTGAAATTATCCCTCCCCCTCCAGCACAGCATACTTAACAGTGTCTTTAGACAATCTGGTATGATAATCATAAGTAAAAATGACATTTTATGAGAACTATTTTTACAGAAAATATGGAGAGACTGAGTGGAAAAAACATAAATTTTTCTCTTAAAAAAAAAAGAATGTATTGTTTGTGTGAAACAGAGAAACCAGGCTTGTAAGAAACTCCAAATTATACTAATCCAAGATCAGCTCTGCAACAGTGTAAGTAAGATTCAGTTTAGACTTCATATTGCCATAATTTTCCCTGTTTCCCACACTAATTGTCAGAGTTAAGTAATTTCTTTGTAGTTCTGCAACATGTTTTGATTTACCTAGGTCTTGTTCCTGGGGATGGTTTCATGTCAATTCACAACATCAAGTAATCAGGTTACACATAGCATATGTGCAAATATTTTGCAATCATCCAAGACAGTGATGAAGATAAGGCTTTGCTTTGCTATTGAAGTAGTGATATCAAAATCACTACTTCACATCCAGGCTTAGTGGCAGGCCAGAAGTGTGGGACCAAGTAGACAGAGCTGTTCATTATCAGCTGTGCAGGCCATGGTTGTGCACGGGTATTTTCCTTGACCTTGCAGTAAGTAAATCATTACCTGGATGCATGTCCTCCTCTGCTGCTTCAATCCAACAATGAAATTGATCAATGAGATAGTATTAATTGAGGATTACAGCACATGGGGCTTTATTTCTTTTGCTAGGGGGAGAAGGAACATGCAGGTGAATATCAAAAGGATTCATGGAAAAGAGAAGCTTCCCTGCTGCCCTTAGTAGCTGCTACATCATATTGCCACGTGTAACAAGATCATGATTTACCTGATATAAGACACTCATTTTTGCACTCATAGAAGGAAAAGAGCTTGCTGCTGTTAAAAGCTGAAATATCTTTCTTTTCTTTTAATTCACTTTGAGTCAGTCCCCAAAAGGCATGTTGGGACAAAGAAGGAGAAAATTAAGGTAGCACACAGCCGTGTAGGTACCTCACAGGCTGCCAGCCAACTCACAAAACCCCTTTTGTCAGCATGGGCTGTCTGGAGATGACAAATGCTCATGTCCCAAAAGATTGCCACAGCAACACCACTTATGGGCCAGGGTCAGGGGTCAGGGTCAGGTTCTAGCTCTCAACAGCAAGTCAGATTAAGTTTGTGTTGGGCATTGCATTCCTGTGCCAGGTCCTCAACTGCACAGCAAATTTACCAGGGTTAGCAAAGTATCAGGGACCTTCCCCAGCTGAGGCTATGGGGTTTTATTTTGTGGAACATGTGCATAATATTAGATGGTGAGCAAGATGCCATAGCCATTAGAAAGCTGTCTGGTGCATTGAATGCCTAAGGGCATGCATATGACTCACTGAAATTCTGTTCAAACACAAGACATCTGCTTCAATATGTTTCCTGCCAGTCCTTTTGCATGTCTGGAAATAATGGGCTAGAGAGTCTCTCCTACTCCACCAGTCCTGGCACCAAATGAGTGGAAAACTGCTGTAAACCAGAATCTGGCTTATTCCCCTTTGAGTGATGTGACCTGCCACTTGGCTCTGGGCAGTAAAGCGACCCTCTCTCTCTAACAATCCTGAGTGAGCATGGCAGGGAGCATCTCTGTGCTTCCCTGGAAGCCCCAGTAGTTCATTACCCCAGTGCTGCAGCCACGCTGACTCCTCAGGGGTTATAAACTACTGTAAAGCCTTTGCTATTGTCTCCCTCTGCCTCCCAGAAGCTCAAAACTCACCTTATGCCATCACACCTACCATTGGGACATCAGTCTTATGCACAGAAATAACAGCAATTATTCCAATGACACTGTGATGTCACGTGAAATTAAGGAGAAAATTTCATATTAAAACAAAAAAAAATTCTTCAATAAGGAGAATAAACTAGAATAAGAAACACTTTCAAAACCCCCAAGAACAGTTTGCCAAAGCTTTTTGTAAGATTTGGTTCTGAATATGCAGTTCCCATGACACAACCTGACTTCAAAGGAGATTTTAGCATATAAGATACATAGATCTGCACAAATGTGATGAATAACAAAGCAAAGTCACTGGCTTGCCTGCAGCAGCTCTACCTTAGAACTGCATGTCATCATACTTTTTTCCCCTTCTGCTGAAGGGTCAGACCTAATTGCATTGCTCTGAGAAGACAGCATTTCAGCTACAAATGAACCCTCGCAACTATTTCATGTTAAAAATAAACCTTAAAGTGAAGCAGCAGATGCTGCCATGGAACATTCCTGAGAGCTTTCATGCAATGGTAACATCTGTTCAGCTGGAAGAGTGACTGTTTTGAACCAGCTACTGGATTTTAAATGGTGACAAAAAAGAGAGCAAAAAAAAGAAAATACTGAAGAAGACTCTGGAAAAAACATTAACTTGCAGTTTTGTATTGGGATAATAGGACTCAGATAAAGTTTTGGATGGAAACTTGGGTCACAAACAGAAACAGTTTAAAACTGCAAGAAATGCAAGCAATTTTTTCCTGGTAAAGCAGCAAGAAGGGAACTACTATTCACCCACACAGAAATACAGTTTTAGAGGCAAAGATCCATCTAATCTCATGGCAAATTAATTCTTCCTACAAACTTTGAAAATGCAACAACTTTTGCTAAAAAGTTACCCTAATAGAAGCTGTAAGTAGATGTTGATATCTAGTGAAACAATAGGGAATGATAGATTTATATAACATTCCATTTTGTCTGTTTTCCTTAGTTGTTCTGTTCCTTCCTACTCATTTATAGAAAAACACATATCAGTGGGAACTCTGTTCCTAGTTTTTAATCTTCAACTCACTGGCTTAGTAAGCATAGGTAGTCTTCAAAATGTTAGTATGAATATAACAATTCTCACTGGTAAATCTTTAAATATGCTTTACAAGTCACCTCAATTAACCCTTTACCCAAGTTTTAGAAAATTCTTACGGAATAATACAGGTATTGAGAATTATGCCCATTTTACAGAAGTGGAGAGTGTCTCAGAAAAAATAGCTTAATCACCCCAGGCTACAAGAAATACCAGTAAAAACATGAGTTCTTAGCTGTTTCTCTTAGGACAGGCAATTAGTACATTTCCCAAATAGAACTGGCAGAAAAATGGAAAAAAAATTGCATTTTAAGGAGTGTGGTACTGGGAGTAAATATCTTGTTTCCTGAAATTGAAATAAAACTATGGAAGGAGTGTATGGACTTCGAGCAATACAAAGACAGGAGGAAAAAATCCAAACATGCTGCTGTTCTGCCAATTTTCATAATCAATCTTGTGACTCCAGTTATGCTTCTCTTATGTATTGGCCAGAGATGGCTTGCACTGAACCAGTGCTGTGTACAGCATCCTTACTTAACTACCTCTGAACAACAGTCTCTGGTTAGGATTTTCTGAGCCAGCAGCCTTCAATGAAGGTAAATGATCTTAAATTAGGGTTTAACTGAGTCTGGCATCTAAACCCCTGGGAGGTTTGCAAGCCTTCAAGTATTGATCCGAAAGGCTTACGCGTGGAAACATCTGATTGAGTGTTCTGTGGTCTGTGCATCTGAAAACAGTAACTTACTTTTTTGTCCTGCTTTAATTGCTATAATTACCAATGCTACCAGCAGAGGAGAACTAAAGTTTGCATCCCAGTTAGAAAAAAAATTCAGAAGGGTTTTTTTTGGGGATGCAGTTGTTTTAGTTTGGGATTTTGTTTCAGGTTTTGGGGTTTTGTGGGGAGGGGGAAGTCCCCCTCCTGTATGCACATATTAATTTTTTTTTTTTTTATTCAAGTATGAAGAAAATATCACCTACTGAAGGTGATGATTTTTAAAAAGATCAGTATTTTATGGGCTTCTGTTAGCTACTCTGTAAGCAAGGAGAAAACTACTAAAAGCATTAAGTGTCTTCTGCCCCCGCCAAACAAAAAGATGCACTCCCTCAAACATTTTACTGTTGTTATTTCACCCTTTAAAATAAAAATACCTCAGCTGCAAAGAAGAAATGCCAAAGAGAAACTAATACAGTTGTGGGTCTTAAGAAACTTTTTCAGGTGTATTTGTAACCAGTCACGAGTGCCAAGAAAAAACATTCGTGTCTCTTCAACCCACTCTTAAATAATTTGGCACAAGGCATAAGTAAATCAGCCAGTAAGCAGTGCCCGAACAAGACACTGAAACAGTCACTTCAGTCTGTGTAGAGTACCTTCCAGCCTTCTCTTTATAATTTAAAACCTAGTCATAAGAAGAGAAATTTTTAATAGCACTATACAATTTGGGTAGGGTAGAGAAGGAGTTTATTTCATCAAAGGGCTGTCATGTGTGGAGGCTGAAGCAGCTTTTCATACTGAGTTTTTATTGCTATTATTCTGTTATTCATTGGCAGGATTTATTAAAGTAGTGTTCTATTAACCCTATCAGATACTTTTAGAAAAATCTCTCTATAGAAGTTGCCCAAACTTCTGCTCCAACTTTCTCTTCGGGGTTGGATTTGTTATAAAAGTTAAAGCAAAAGTAAATATACGGGTCAAATGTTTCTGAGCTTTTTGTCTCAAGGTGAATGATGAACCAAGAATTTAGAGATAATAGCCATGCTTCCCAACACAACTTTGGAGTATTTCATCAGTACTTATTTTCCCTTATTTTACTAACTTCTTCATTTTTTTTCACCATTCTTTTTCTTAAGAAATTTTGGTCAACAATATTTGCATTCCTCTGTGCATTATGATTTACTGTTGTCATAAGAACAGTCAATTTGATCTTTGAAGTCATGTCACAATTTTCAACCTAACCCTTTCTGATAGTTTTGTGAGAATAAGATTACCTCATTGATAATGGCTCCTGCCTAGAAGGTGTCTGTTTGTTGGAGAATTTGGTCAGACTATGTGCACAGAGCCTGTCCACTGGATTACTGCAGCATTTGTTTTCAGCAGAGGCCTTCAAACACTGGCAGGAGCTCTGTGTATCAGAAGACTATTTCATCTCATGGTAGGGGTGAATTCACATGCTGTGCTGGCATCAGCTTCAGCGAGAAAGTTTATTTTTGGATTTTTTTTTTTTACTCTATTGAAATAATAAGCAGAAATCTTTGAAAAGCTTACAGAGAAATATATGTACATATTCCTATTTTCCCAGTATAACAGCTCTTTTGACAGGTGCTTTCATTTCTTTTAGATATATCAGTATAGATTACAAAGAGACGGTGTAATTTGGACTACAAATAACCTTTATATTTGTAATCTATTAAGTGCCCTTAGTAAACCCAGCCTCTGAGTAAGAACACTTTTTCCTTTCACCAAGAAGTGGTCTCTATCTGAAAGGTGGCAGAAATTTTAAGGTGATTTGTTAATGTACTCTATGTTCATCCAGTTAGAACACCTAACAGGAGCTATATCAAGACTACTAAGGCACAGCACATTCTTTCAATCTCATTTTTTATCACCAGATTAAAATACTAAACAACTGATAGGAAACAGCTAAATTCAGATAAGAGTCGGCTGCTTTTGAGATGGAAATTTCATTTGAAGATTTTTTTTTCCACCCAGCACCATTGTGTTAATATACAATACGAGTTTTTTTCACTGAGTCAACATCAGGAACCTAGTTAGTGAACAGAGAGCTGGAATAATTGTAAAGCCTTTAATTAATTTTAAAAAGTATTCTTCCCAGTCACTTTTTCCCCCTAAGGCAAATTGACCCAGTGCTAGTCAGGTAGATGTTAAAATATGGTCCTCAGTGAAGAGAACTCCTACACCCTTTTGGGAACAAACTGGGAGCTACTGTAAAGCTAAGGCTGGAGGTGGATCACAATTTGTCACTGAGATCTCAGCCCTCAAGGCTCTGGACTTTTCTCAAAGGTGTTTTTATCATGATGTTCACAACTGCTTTTTTACTTTGTTTATTCAATGGACAATGAATCACTGTCTAGGTTGAAGAGTAATTGACAATTCCAGGGGATTTCTTTTTGAAAAACAAGACATCTCTACATTTAACCTGCCCAACTGGTTTAAAGAAACTGTGTTTGGCTCTTGTAGATCCCACAAAGAGTCTTTGTTTTCCACTGCTTCCCCCAGTCCTCCCCCACCCCATTTTACTTCTTACAGTTAGCAATTTCCTCTTTTGCTGCATATAAATCATTCCATTACTAGGATTTCTAAATTGATTCAATTTCACAAAGATCAACATTTGTAACACTACTGCCTCCCCTATCACATAGACCAATGTGATAGAGATTCTGATGAAAAATCCAATCCTCTTCTTCCTAAGAACAAAAAAAAAAGCTATCACTGTTTCCTCCCTTCCCCACAAAATATTCTAGAGATAAGGTTGAATTAATCTCAACTTCTTTTTTCAATGCAAAGAACTCAGGAAAAAAAATGCTTCTTAACATGGGAAGGGCTATAGTTTTAAATGTTATTTTTTATAAGGCCTTATGACTAGATTAGGCAAAATCAAATCTAATCCAAAAAGACAACTGAATCGTTTTCATTAAGAGAAAGCTTAGTTAGAGTCTTCCTGGAGCCAGGATCCTCATCTAAAAATTTACAGAAAAAGTAAAAAAATATTAAAACCTGTGATATACATGGAAATTCAAAAATTGTTTTGAGATCTGAGGGTACTTTCTGACAGTTTCAGTTCAAAATAATTTAACAAAATTATATGCAGACAGAAAATAAGACTAACTTCTGAAATCTTTGAAAAGAATACATCCTTTCAGCAAATGCAGTGATTTGGAATGCACACACTAAAGAAAAGATTAAAAAACCAAGAGATCTAAAGCAGGGTTTAAGGAAGAAATTAGCTGAAATCCGGACCAATCTAGAGGGTGAACCCACCTTTAATTATGTGTTCATTTTTGTGCCAAGGCTGCTCCCGTGCTGGGAGTGTAAATAAAATACACTGTTCATTTGAACTCATTTTACTAATTTTCCACTTGAAAATTAAAGCATAATTGAATATTTCTGCAATTACACACTTTTGTCAGTAGTTTCAGCGGTTTCTACTGGAACTGTAAATGGTTCTGAAATGTAGGTGGGCAGACTGAAAAAATACTCTTTTTAGGTGCATTGCTAGTGTTTCTTGTCATCCTGAAGAAACATGCACTGCCCTGTAGCTTTTGGAATGGATACTGAACAAGGAATCATCCAAAGCCCAGCTCCATGCAAAAGTGTTGCCCTCTCGTGGCTTCTGTATAACTGACATCTTGGAATGATAACTACAACTATATAAAATTGCTACTAATGTCTGAGAACAGGTATTTAGCTTATGCAGAGGTAGTTTTTCTCACATGGGGAAAATGGCATTGATATTTCAAGATATCCACTTATCAAACTGTGGATTTAATAACTGTATGGATAATTTAAGAGCAATATTTTCTTGTAAATTTATTCTTTGTAGATTTTTTACATGTTAAGTTATTTTAAAATTAAAATAGTGTATAATAATTGTCCAGCCATTATTTCAGGAACCATACTTAAAATACCAAGTATTTTGAAAATGCACACAAGCACAAGTTGATTAACCTTTTTTTTTTTTTAACTTTATAAATGCTACATTTCTGAGCTCACGTCTTGCTTTCTGCAAATTCTTTCCAATCACTGCTTTAAAATTAAGACTTCCAAGTAATACTGCTAGATTGAGTGCTTGCTGTAAGGAAAGACAAACAGAACTCAAGTACAAAGCCCATAGGTGTTCAAAAGAGAATTTGTGGAAAGATTTGCTGTGTGTCCTAAAATCAAGAACTGTAAGTCACATCATAAGGCTTAAGGAAGATGTGCTTCTGCATCAACACAGTGAAGTTCAGGTGTCCAAAGGCAGCACTTCCCTTCTTCCTGGATCTTCAGAACTGTGTCTCTGCCTTCAAATGTTAAACTGCAGAAATTACAGGGCACTGTCTGTGGAAGGAAGGAAGGAAGGAAGGAAGGAAGGAAGGAAGGAAGGAAGGAAGGAAGGAAGGAAGAGAAAGAAAGAAAGAAAGAAAGAAAGAAAGAAAGAAAGAAAGAAAGA